>RJWH01002816.1:0-199616 GCA_004363575.1 Solenodon paradoxus
CTTCTTCTTCTTCTTCTTCTTCTTCTTCTTCTTCTTCTTCTTCTTCTTCTTCTTCTTCTTCTTCTTCTTCTTCTTCTTCTTCTTTCTTCTTCTTCCTCTTCTTCTTCCTCCTCTTCTTCCTCCTTTTCTTCTTCTTCTTCTTCCTCTTCTTCTTCCTCTTCTTTTTCTTCTTCTTCTTCTCTGTCTTTATTTCTTTTTCTAGTTTTTCAATAATGAGTTTAATTATACCCCAGAGTGATACTGGAATAGACATCAGAATTAGAAATGTTATAAGAATTATTTTACTGTATTTTTAAAACATATCTGAGGTAGTTTTAATTTGCAAAATAATATAAACCCATATGTGTATGCAGCAGTCTGCTTCTCTGCTTTGTATCCTGTTCACTCGCTTGATGAGCACCACACTGTTTGTTTAATAGCACTTTACAGCATGTTTTAAGAACTGGAGAATCAAAGCCTCCCACCTGTGCATTATCTTTCACAACACTTTGAAATATCTTGGCATTTTACATTACTAGATTGTCTTGTTAAATACTGTATATACCTACCCATATTTTGGGCTACTGTAGGATATTGATTAAGTGACAAATATATTATTCAGTCCAGGAGATTGACTGTTTGCAAGGTTTTGCAATAAAGACTTTCATATGTCACATTGTCTCTGTACTTCTTTTCCAGAGTCACTGTACCTTTTTTTCTAATTGTCTGTTTATAGTTTCGAATATCCTCTGTTAAATTCCTAAGCACTCAAAATTAGTCCCATTGTCTATAGTAGTATTTTGTAAAATCTCATTTCAATTGTATGTTATCCTTACCTAATAATATATAACCTTTATTGATTTTTATGGTATCTTTTTTAAGCTTTTCATATAATAAAATAACAAGGTTTCTGCTTGATTTCCTACATCACCTAATCAATCATTTACATAACATCAGCATTAATTTATTAGCTTTTAAATGTGTGTGTGTGTGTGTGTGTGTGTGTGTGGTGGTGGTGCATCACGAAGGAGCAGTGGATAGGTCAATCACCCCTGAAGGACACGGATCACATATACCTGGGTTTGAGACTCAGATCTGATGGGAAGCAGCCAGTGTGAACAATTAAAATACAAATAAAATAAAAAATGCTTATTCACCCTCTCTTCCTACCTGTCTGCTGCTCACCTTCTTCATCCCTGACTGTACTTTTCATTAAAAAACAATTTGTGCTTGCTCATGATCATGTGTGTTTAATTTTTTAACACTAATTTTGCTAGTTAGGACCACTAGCAAAAGTTTGAAAAAAATAAAGACAAGTAGCAATGGTATATATTTTAATCATATTCCTTAATTTATAGGAGGAAATGTTAACCTTTCATCACTAAATAAAACACTCAAGAATACTTATTGAATATATTAGATTTCAGCATGAATTAATATTGACTATTTGGAATCAAATGATAGTTATATTTAAGTATTAATGCAACAAATTAAATATTTGTTTAAACAGTAAGCATGTCTTGCATTTTTGTGATCAGACTTTATGTAATAATGTAATATAGTGCAACAGTATTTTATAGGTTCATCTTACTAATATTTTCCTTGAACTATTTTTATGTATGTTCATGAATTAGACTGCTGGAATTTCTGTTTAATTTTTAGCTCATTTTGGATATCAAATATAGGCAATAAGACTATTTCTCAGTTTATAATAAGTCCACAGATACAGAGTACTCAGTTTGTTGAAATAAAGGACTCAAAAAACTTCAAGAAACTGGAATTACTAAGAGAAGCTCACACACTCATGTTTCTGATTCCATTTCTCATACTGGACTTTTCTTAATGAGAAATCTCCTCAGGGCACCCTTGACCTTTGCATTCCTCGGGCTGTAGCTAAGGGGATTCAACATAGGGTTGAAAAGGCTGTAAAACAGAGAAAGAATCTGCTGCTGCTCCTCAGGGTGGTGAAATTTGGGAGCCATGTACATGACAATGGCACTGCCAAAGAAGATCCCACCTTGCAGAGGTGGGAGGATCAGGTGGAGAAGGACTTTCTGCAGCCCTCTCCTGATCTGATCCTTAGGATGGCCATCAGGATGAGCGTGTAGGACACCAGCACCAGACAGAGGGGCCCCACCAAGATAAACACACAGGCAACAACATGCCCAGGAAAAGGCAGCCAGGACCATGCACACTCTCCAGTCCATGATGACAGAGTAATGGAGGGAGTGACAGATAGCCACAAATCAGTCATAAGCCATCACTTCCAAACTTGTAAACTCTGTGATAGCAAAGGCCAAACATAGAAAAGTCTGAAATATGCACAGAGCAAAAGAGATGATTTTCTGATAGGTTATAATATTTTTCAGCATCTTACGGACAGTACTAAAGGCATAGGACATATCAAAAATGGCCAAGTGTGAGAGGAAGAAGTACATAGGGCTATGCAGTCTGGAGCCCAGGGAGATGAGCCCCAGAATGACCCCATTTCCCAAAATTGGGAGACTGTATAATAAACAAGAAGGTTCCAAAGAAGAAAAGTTCAAGTTCAGGATCAACCTGGAATCCCAGCAGCGTGACCTCTGTGATCCACGTCTAGTGTTCCCTCATGTTCTTCTGATAGTGAACACTTTCTGTACTTAGGACAGAAATAGTAGCGTGGAGGGTGGTAAAGAAAATCATGATATGCTCACACCAAAGGAGGATTTATGCCAGAGACCACAGATCAATGATCTATGGATCAAATCTAGCCCAATGTCCCATGAGGTTGATCTGCACATATGACTATTAGATATCTTAAAAATGTAATTGCTGACCAACACTAAAAATTGCGAAATTTCACAATAAAATTGAGGTGCCTTGTTTATTTTCAGACAAATATAGGTTTGTCTTTTCTTGAAATTCATTGTGAGCTGTAATCAGTGTATCCTCTTTATTCTGAAATTGTTTCTATTAGTTCTATTTCCTCTCAGAAGTTAAAGTTTAGTGACACCTATAAATTTTTTCTTTGAACTTTCATTGTTGGTTGTGTATTTAATTAAGAGTCAAGATCTATGTTTAAGGTTGTTGGGAGCAAGTTGCTTTCTGGCTTTTTCTGCAAAGTTTCCCCAGACAGTTCTCACAAGTCAGCAGAGCTACAGGGAGACAACAGCAGGAAGCCACTAGCTCCGACCTGCTGTCACCATAATTTTTGAAATCATAGATTTTTCCATTTTTTTAAATTATACTTTAAAATGTTATTCTTATTCATATACAAATTCATCGTAACTGGATTTGAGAATTAAGAAAAAAGAGATGGAAAGTGCATTCTCTATTAACAATGTGAGTTCTCTTTTAAAAATAGGAATCAGATGTATGGTATTAGTAATCTTTTTAATTTGATAGGGATTGTAAGTATATTACAAGTCAAAAATACTATATCTGATATTAAGAAGATATTCTTTACTGTGTATGTTCCACATAAGTAAATGCTTTATCCTTTTATAGCCTGGATATTTTCAAGCTTTAACTACTGCAAACAACAGTACAATGGGTCATCTTTGCTCTCATAATTATTTTCTCAAATAAATTATTTATATGGTAATTTCTGGATTAAATTATAGTATTCATCTCTTTTCTATTTTGTTCTAAATTGTTTCAGGAAAAGATATGAAGTTTTGACACCCAATAGCACCGTGTGGTATTACCTATGCTTTCCATGCCTTACCCTCAAGTAAGACACACTTTTTCCCAGTGAGATGGAGTATCAATCAGTTATGCTCTTCCTTTAACAGTTTCTGGATGTATTGTCCCAGGCTGCATACCCCATAAGATCTTTCACAAGGCAATCCCTTGAAATAGAACGGTTAGTTGTCCTAACACCAAGCAATGACCAGTATTAATGAGTCACCTTGAGCTTTCTCTTTCTCTTCTTTTATCTCACTCCTCTTTCCCTCATTCAATATCGAAATAAGCTGCATTAAAATCTGACATCACACTGGATTTTATTTTTATAGGAACACAGGTTAATAGAACCCATGAAGTTGCTGAAAGCATGTTATAGAGAGAACTCAGCTTAAGATGTAAGAGCATTCTCTGTCACTTGGGAAAGTGAGAAATCCTGTTCCCCTGGTACCAATGAAGTGAAAGAACAATGGAAGGCAGGAAAGAAAGGTAGGAGGTCAGATGCATTCATATCCCACCTTTCCTATTCTTATTTAGGACTCATACGGGGTTGTCTGATATGATCCGAACAAATCTGAGGATGGGAGCATTTCTCTCCATTCTTCATTAGTGTCTCTGGCTGGAGACAAATTTGCAGTGCATCTACATAAAATATTACACCAGAGTGGTCAAGGAGAGATAAGGCTGAAGAACTGCTTTGCTAGATACATGAGCCTGAAGCAGTGCTCCTGGCTTTTTAATGCCTTGTTTTCTAAAAGGGATTCAGATGATTCCACATGCCACCAGGTGTCAGTGGTAAATGTAAATGTTGGAAGAGTAGAACTACAGCTTTACAGGGCCTCATCACTGCCCATGGGACATAACCTCGTATCCAAAGACTTCAGGGTGGTCCAAACAGGCCAGAAAGCAAAATGATATACACAGACCTATCTCAGAGAGGTTTATAATATCAGCTAGTGGGTGAGATAAGGAGGAGACAGCAGGAAATATAACTGATACTGATGCATATAATGAGATAACATACTTTCCACAGACCCATGCTCCAGGATCAAAGACCAGACAAACCCCTGCATATTTCCAGAGGGGTCTAATGGCAGCAGAGAACAGCCAGCCATCCCCAAGGAGCAAGCAGTTCTCACAGGAGACATCTGTACATGAATCAGGAGGAGGTAACACGAGAAAGGAGCTCTTTAAGCCAAGAAATACAAGGGTAACTTCAACAGAGAAGTTGAAAAATCAGGGCACCCTTACACATATATAACTTCATATTCTCTATTCCCTCTGCTTTCAGTTACCTAAGAATATTCAGTTAATCATAAAAGAATAAATAAGTTCTTTATTCTGATTCAGTTACTTAGAAGAAAGAAGTAAAACTATGATGCAATAATGTAGTGTGTTATCATGCCAGTCGTCCTCAACAGAGTCATTTAAAAGTATAAATTGTATGTGTGTTTATATATATATATATATATATATATGGCTCAGCATTGTATTACCAATATTTATTTCAGTGTGAAACACATCAGAGGACACAAGTAAATGACAATAATAACTAACTTTTCATGAATTCAAGTCAAAACAGAACCTAGCCCAAAGCATTCATAATAAGAATTTACAGTGGAAATGGCTATTTATATCTTCCCCAAAGATGCATTTGCTAGCATTCATAGAATACTTACTTATTATAGCCAAAATTGGAGCTAACTCAAATATCCACAAGAAATATAATGGACAACTTGTGATATGTTTACATAATAAAATTCTATGAAACAACTAAAATTAGTGAAATAGACCTATTTAAATGAAATGAGTGAATCTCACAAACATAATGAGTGATAAAGGGCCTAAATATGTATGTATGTGTATATGTGTACATATATGTTTTATATAGGTGCATATGTGTGTGCATATTTGTAATGCATGTATATACATGTGTGTATGAATGTATACATAGAAGCATGTAAAGTCAAAGAGAGTCTACTAATATTTGCTTTTAGAAACCAGGGTACTAGCTACCTTGCGTACAGAAGGAGCGGAGAACGTGGTCATTGCAACCATGCATGTTAATGTCTCTTAGGATGCCAGAAACATTTTGTTTCTCACCCCAGAAAAGTGGTTGCACTTGTGTATTTACTACATGAACTTTACCACTGAATTCATGATTTGTGCATTTATCTGTGCATCAGAAATTTAAAAAAGTTTTAAAAACTATCTTCCCTCCTCTCCTTTATAGTCAGTTTGCTGTTATGCCCAGTTTACCTTCTTCTGTCTGAGTTCACTTCCTTCTCCTGCTTTATTCTTGTGTGTTCTTTTCTATCTCAACCTCTAGCCAGCATTTCTTGTCTGAACCAATACAATAGCTTTCACACCAATTTTTCTGATATTAACCTGTTTTTTTCAAATTCTCAACCCACACAATCTCAGAACCTTTCTAAATTAAGGTCTGACTCCTTGACATTGTCGCAGTTATGACCCTTTCATGGCTTCACATTCCACATAGGACATATTTCAATGTGGGCTTCTCCAAGCTCTGTTTTCCTCTCCAACCATGCTTCTCATCAGTCCCTGCCTTGTATTTTACACTAAAAAGACTGAATTACTTCTAGGTTTCCTCACACCAAACATGTTATTTACCCATTTGAATCTTAGATTCCTTCATTCACTAGATGAACAGCCCCTCCTACCACCTCACTACTCCTATTCCTCTGGCTAACTGACTCATCTTTCAAGATGATGCACTACACCAGGAAGTCTTCCTTAATCACTCCCACTCAGGGTGAGCTAATTTCCTCTGAGCTACATTAGCACCTGCGCAGATGTTCAGAGATTAGCTTTGCATTTGGCACCATCAAATTATCTTGACTTATCTCCCCAGTAGAATTATTCTCCCCACTAGACAATAAGTAAAGTGATGGTAGGAAATGTGTATTATTCATCCTTTCTTTCCAAGATGTAACAAAATGCAGTACATGTATGTACATGCATATGTTGCCATTCACAATTGTAATTATCCAAATACTTTTATTTTATTATAATTGCATTCATTTAAAATACCATACAAGTTCAGGAGAAGAGATTCACATCTCAATGTGTACATTACACCACAGCACCAGAGTTAAAATGTCTGGTATTTCTTTAGAGAATTGAGACTGCAGAGGAAAGCTATGAGTCATTTACTTTATAAATTGTTTGGAATCCAGGCATTCTGTATTAGATAAAATGCCAATTTTATAGCATTCCTCCTCCTTCCTAAACAGTGGGGCATCTCATTTTCTATGGTCTCACTTATAAGTCATAGTTCTTTTCTCTAAAGACAAATGTATATATTGAATAATAATTATCATTGACTTTTTATTAGGGCTCTTGATTTCTGCTGAGCATTTTGCAGATTGCATTTCCTCTTTATTCATAATGAACCTGTGAGCTTAGCATTATTGAATTCACTTAGACATAATAAAATAATTTTAAGTAAATTGCAAGTTCTTACATCCAGTATCTACCAGAACTTTATAAAGTCCATTTATTTTCCTTTCAAAAACATTTTTGACAAAAAATCCCATTTAAAAAGTTGTATGTTATCCTTTTACACAGTTTACATATTTAGTAATTTTGATACAGTATATCATTTGAGAAAAGAGTTGAAAAAAAAAAATGTTCTCTATATATCCTTTCCCACTATGTTCAATTATTTTCTGTCACTTTATAACTAAATGCTGGCATTTCATTTTTGAGTGAAATGGTGGTTTAACTTACCTCAAATCTATTAATTCAGAATCATTTCTTATCAATTACATCTCTAATGTCACTGATCGGCAGGTCACCATGACAGTATATTCTACTTGCTAGAATATTCTCTCCAAGTTTTGGTCACTTCCAATAAGAGAAAATTGACCAAACCAATGCAATAAGATATATAATTATTTCAAGAACTCTCAGTTATTTCTTTTCTGATATCTTCCCCTCAGTTCTACTTTCCAAGGATTTCCATCTGTACTCTATAAGCTGAGAATAAAGAGCTCCAATACATCTATATATTTGTTATAGTGATATCCTTTGACTTGCCTAATTGTTGTTAAATGTCTCCATTCTTAATTATCTTTCCCATGAAATCATGAATCATGTGCTTTCTATTTTAAGTTGACTATAGCTTAGAAAACAACTCAATCATAAACCGTAAAAGAATACATGCAAATATTTTTGAAAGAGATGATAGTTGCCCAATTAAAATATTTAAATAATGACTAACACCAATCTCTCCTAATCCATATATCCTAAATATTCTTCCAATACTTGACTATATTCTATAAAATGTAGGTGTACAAATCCTGATTACAAAATTAAAAAATTAAAGTTTTTTCTTCTTTTCAGAATATTTCTCATATACGAATACATAAAGAAGCTGTGGCATCTACACTCAGTGGAATTTTATGCAGCTACTAAAAAGATGAAATTATTCTCTTTGCAACAATCTGAATGGAATTGGAAGGGGTTTTGTTAAATGAAGTAAGTCAAGCAGAAAAAGAGCAATACAGGATGGTTTCACTTATATGTATAATATAATGAAATGAAACAGATAAACAGCAAACATTAAACCCCAGCAAAAACTCTCAGTATACAAGAGGATGAATGTCAAGGAGGTAAGAGGAGAGAGGGAAGGCAAGAGGGAAAGGATGGTAAAGGACACTGGAACTCTATGGAGGGTGTGCTGTGAATATAGACTGAGATACAATGTCAACGTTAAAAAATGAATGCAGCATTGAACAGAAGATTTAATGAATATAAATGAATTTTTAAATGTAGACACAATACACAACTCATTGGAAACTATTTTTATATTCCTTATGAAGCACTGACCTTCATTGCAAGAGAGGGAAGGGACTTTCTCAGGAGGTTATCATGGGAAGATTCTGAAAAAATAAAAAGAATGCCCGAGAGCATGTTTATGTATCCTGTGTAGATGCTGAATAGGATGACTTCTCAGTCCCTTTACACTCTTATCTATTACTCTCTAGGGCTGTTGTGTTGTTGTCTCCCTACCCAGCATCCTCTTCAGAGCAGCTTTAACATCTTTGTTCCTGAGACTATAGAGCAAGGGGTTGAGCATGGGGTTGAAGAGGCTGTGAAACAGCAAAAGATATTTCTTTTGCTCCTGGGAGTTCCCATTTCCGGGCCCAACATACATGATGATAGCTGTGCCATAAAAGAGTCCAACTACACACAGGTGGGAGGAGCAAGTGGAGAAGGCTTTCTGGCGTCCCTCCCCTGACTGAATCTTCAGGATGGCACATAGAATATGGATGTAAGATATCACAATTGAGGAGAATGGCCCCACCAGCACAGACACTGCTCCAGCCAAGACCATGATCTCATTGAGGTGGGTATCCGCACAGGCCAGCTTGAGGACAGCTATCACTTCACAAAAAAAGTGATTCACTTTCTGGGGTCCACAGAAAGGTAGTGGTAGGAGCAGCACGAGATGCACAAGGGCCAGCAGCACTCCAATGGTCCAGGAAGTCACTGCCAGGATGATGCAGACTCTCCAGCCCATGATGACAGAGTATCGGAGTGGGTGACAGATGGCCACATACCGATCATAGGACATCACCACCAGGAGAAGACACTCTGTGTGAGCAAAAGTCAAAAAGAGAAATGTCTGTGTCAGGCATCCAGCAAAGGAGATGGGTGAGGCTGGATTCAGGAGGTTCAGCAGCATCTGGGGCACCGTGTTACAGGCGTAGGACATGTCGACGACGGCCAGGTGTGAGAGGAAGAAGTACATGGGGGTGTGCAGTCGATAGTCCAGGCAGATGAGCCCCAGGATGAGCCCGTTCCCCAGCAGGGTGAAGGCATAGAACAGGAAGAAGATTCCAAAGAGAAGAATCTGAATCCTTGTGTCAAGGGGAAATCCCAGCAGGATGAACTCTGTAACCATTGTCTGATTTTCCTCCATTTTTCTAGCAAAAAGAAGTGAACTCACCAGGTCTGAATTTCTAAGGGAAGTGATGAAACATGCTGGAGTTGTGTGTGCCATTATTTCTTTTCCTCCAAGAGAGCATCTTCACTGATTTTGTTGTCCTGTTGGTCACTTACTATGTGAAACCTATGCATTCCAAATGAAATAGAAGCTTTCACTCTGATAAACAAAATGTTAACATTTTATTGTAGCTTTCAGTAATTCCTAGCTTTGTTTCCAAACCACTTTTTTTTTAAAGGAAAAGTGCAGGCAGGGATGAAGGTGGGTAGGCAAGCAGGATGAGAAAGGAAAAAGAAACATTTTATTTTTATTTTGTTGTCCATCTTGTTTGTTCCCCCTGACCTGGGATGTGAATCAGAAACCTTGGGATGTATATGGACTGCACTTGGCTAGGGGCAGCAGACTCAACCACTACTTCACCAGGGTGTGCCTACAAACCACTTTTTGCCAGTCATACATACATATGTCGATACTCACCTTTTCCCCAAAATTTTGTCACATCCTACGGTAGGAAACATCTAATATATGCACAACACACACACACATCTGGATCCTTATTATTTGCAATGTACTTGCTATTTTATGTATTATTCTCCTCTATTTCATTAGTTCATTGGTAAAAATGCTGGTTGGGTGATTTCATGTTGGGTCATAGCCTGGGATGTAAAAGTACTGATCTACACTCAAGACTAGAGCTAAATTGATTTAGAGTCATAGAATCTTTGACATATTTTAAAGCTTTTTTAATCCCAATATTAAAAAATATTATCATGAATCTTCAGTTATTTGTGGCTTACTGATTTTTTTACAAAATATTTCCACTACAGAGTATGTATTCTGACACTTGAAGATTTTTAACTTTTAAACTATTGCTTCTGTTTTTTTGCTTGTCTGACTCTACCCTTCATTCCATACACTGAATTTTACAAAAATGGGACTCTTAGAAAAAGGCATAATTGAGCTCCTATACTTCGCTTCACCATTCAAATTTTCTGATATCAGTATTTGAATTTTCATAAGCAAACATGAGAACTCCTTTGCTTGGCTGCAAAGAAAGAATCAGAATTCATAGAAATTTTTAGGCAATGATATTATTGTAGTCTAAGAACTAACTTAATAACAATTGGACTTATTTCTTTGAAAACTGCTTTATTTATCAGGACTGAAGTTTATGCCACTGAATGTTTTAAATCAAAGATGGATTAACCATCTATTCAAGATTGAATTCCGTTACTAATGTGAGAGTTGAGCTAGGAGAATGATATTTTCCAACTTTAGGATTCACTGATTCAGAATGTATAAAAAAAAATGCTCGCTATTTTCACTTCAACTTTCTTGCAATGTTTGGTACCAGGAAAATTAGAAAAGCTTTTCTAAAATGTCATGATGATGAGCCCATACAATAAACTAAAGTAAAAGAACCCATGAATGTCATCTCATTTTCCTCCTCACTGCAGCAACTAAAGTAGAAAATATCAAACCCAGAGATATTTATTAATCATACTCAAGGTTCTGTAACATGTCTTGACTGAGGATATATAAGACAATTTCTATCTGCTTGTGGAGATAGCCTGCTTGGCATGACATGACTGTTGAAAGGACACAAAAGATGATCATTTTCTATTTAAACAGCTAACCAAAGGAAGTTCACATTCAAAAATTAAACCTTCAGAACATAATTCTTCTATAACAAACATGTATTGTGGTCAATTCAGTCCATTATTTTATGAAAACACTGCTCAATTTTATGAATTTTATGAAGCAATAGACATTTTACTAGCAAGCCTATCAGAAACCTATTTTATATTATAAACTAGAAATTCAATACTAAATTTATCAAAGTAAATGATTAATAATAGATATATCTAGAAGAGATAACTTATTATTACAAATTATCCCATAAACCAAGTCTACATCTAGGAGAAATTTGACAGTAATAGACAATACAGATTCAATATTACATTGTGACTTTTCATTAAGCCTATCTGAAAATATATCATGAACAAAGACTAGATAATGCAACAAACTTACCTTAGACTTACAGCTAAAAATAAGATTGGCTGGATGTGAGTTGAATGGAGCAAGAATATACAAATAAGTAACTGGCATCTGTAAGTTAATGTTGAAATTCTTTTCTTCCAAGAACTCCTTAGAAAAAAATTACCCCAATAGAGACAACAAGGTTTCTCTCAGAAAAGGTTAATTTTCTTTTGTTTAGTTCAGCTACCTCTCAGTATGCTTCTAAGTGCTTCTTGTAAGGAGAGCAATAAAGATCCTACCATATACTCTGCCATCAGCTTCCTTCCAGGGAAAAGGGATTCTTATCTAGACATCTCAAATTTTCAGTAGAAGATGATGATGAGGTTAATTTCCTCATTTAAAGAAGCTTAGAAAATAGCTTCTAAGGCTCCTCTATATCACAACTACATAAGCTTGGATTTATTATGATTTCAAGATTGCCAATATTCCTTTACCCACTAACCCTCCAAATAGATGTAGCATTTGGGGTAAATGAAACCCATATATTTTTTCCATCTTCCCTAATGAGCCAAGTTTTATGTTACATTGACATGAACACATATCCTCTGTATTTTTTTAAGTCACTACAAGGAATATGATTCATAAAGACCAGAGAGCAGTGCCTCCAGAAACATTGCAGAACATGTTCAAGAGTCAAAACAGAGGACAAGGCATCCCATGGGGACTTATTAGTCCTGATTTATAGATACAGCTGAAGTGCAAAAAAGGTTGGAGAATTCTCATTAGGAAACAATTTCTATCCTTTAATTTCCAGAGATTCTGAGCCCCAGGGGGGAAGAACACAAAGGTTCCCCCAGGTCTAATACCATTTTCTCTTCCTTCTGAAATGGAAATAAACTGATCTTATTCTATAATGTGGGGAAATGCAACAATTTGATGTTGACTTTGTGACTCAAATTTCTTTTCTTCATTTAACTAACAGTTTTCTGTTCAAACACAGAAAAGGCAGAGTATAGTTTCCTAAAATAAAGGTATCTTTGTGCACATGTCAATCAACTAAGAAAGCAACAGGTCAATTATTATATACCCTGAGAACATTGACCTGCAGTAGATCTAAGATGAGTTTTCCCATCAAACCTGTCAGTAAGAGTCTTATTGGTCAATGGAGTCGAGACATTAATTGAAAGACCCTTCTCCTTTTATTGGTAATGTCCCAGGGTATCTGTTGCCTATAGAGAAATAGTCATTATGGCTGGTATGTTGTTCGCAGTCCAGTTTATTTTGCATGTAAACTTGTTAATTACATTTCCTCCTTATTTATATTTTAATAGCATATGCACCTATTGGCCTTAAAATATGTTTCTCTTAGATTCTATTTTATCTGAAAATACATTTTATTTACTATTGAAAATGTTCCATTTGGTTTACTAATATTTTAGTATTTTTACATTTATATTTATCTTTGAGTTATTCAATAAATTCTTTTTCTTCTGGCTGTCCTTTTTCACTTTTTGCTATAAAACAAACCAGTTACCTATCTTTTCCTACTCTCAAAAGTTTTTTTTAATAATTTGAAAATTAGCATCTTTAAATTTTGTTTTTCAGAACTTCATTTTCCAATTTTTTCAACATTATTAAGTTTTGAAAGCCTTTTGCTCAATAATCCCTTAATATGAAATTGGATTTATGAATCCTTGTGTTATAATTCTCTAGTTTTTTTCTAAGCCTATACCATCACTATATTTTTATGTATCTACTACATACATATTTATGATTGCTACTTTATTATTACATAATCGTCTTTGTATTGATTAATGCTTTTGCCTTATATAAACATAAATGAAATGTTCTTCATGTTCTGCTATGTTCTTCAACACTACTAATTCTAGTCTTTGTGATTAAGCTTTAGTCATTCTTATAAATAATATGCAGTTGCATTTTATGTGTTTAAAAATTCAACCCCAAAATAGAATATAACGTTTCATTCAATGTAGGTGTTAAGATTTTTAAACTTTCTATCATTTGTGCTTTCTGTTTATATCCTTTTCTTTAACTTTTTTCTTCTCTCTTCTGTTGGCTTTATAAAGAGATGCTATAACCTCACCTGATCTGGTTCTCACCTATTTTCAATCATCATTTTGCATTCACTTAGTGATCAGATTCCTATTTTTTTTGCATTTCTACTTAGGGTACAGGTAATACACACCCTTATAACTAGATTATCTTGAAACATACCAGGATTTTAGAAGCATTGAATAGCAAGCTTTTGTTCTTCAACTCTCACACCTGCCCAGGTGATGTTTTTGTAATCATTTGTATAAATGTCCTACATGTTAAAGAGTGCTTTCTAAGTTCTTTGAATCAGACAAGAATCCAACAGTAAAATAGAAACAAACCATACTAAAATTTCAGTGGAGAAGATTTAATATAACAAAATGGTTTAAGGGGTGTTGAAGAATTACAACTGTCAAAAGATAACTATCAGACAAACAGGCAAACAGGAACTACAGGAATATTTACACCCCTTCAGACTATGAGTAATTTGAAGGACGGAGTCTTCAGGTGTCCCATCTAAACTTCTGTTTTCAGTGTTCGTGACCCTCCTGAGGTAGATAAGAAGCTGTTTGGAGAAAACCAGAAAATAAAGTTTGGAGAGGATAGCTGCCCAGGTGAAGAGTTGTTCGGTCAACGCTGACAAACATAGCAACCAAACAGGAAGAAGCAAGTAGATTTTCCCCATTCCCATGCTCACATCTCCTCAAGTGCCCTCGGCCCATTGGTAGAACCCAAACAGAAGTCAACTGGTGGAAAATATGTGTGATTTGTAAAGTCTTAGCCCCCACAACACAGAGCATAGACTACAAGGTTAAATTTGGAGCAGAAAGAAGATAGTTTAGTAATCAGTAGTTCACCCCATCCTTGTCTCAGCATACACACACACACACACACACACACACACACATATACACACACACACAAACACACACTACACTTAAAGATCTAAACAATGACAATGTACCTTTGTGACTTAATCACATATGATGCAATGGGTTCTTTGTCTATCTAAAGATGCTCTCAGTTTCTTGAGGAAAGGAGAACATAAAGTCTTAGTTATCCTTGCATCCATTTCTGGACGACAGCAGCAGTATGTACCTCTGGGTCATGTCCATTATTACAGACATTCTGTCCAAGAGTGTTTCAATAGTTTACTGACTTCTGGACCTTAGTTGCTACATGTAGGCATTTAATTCACTACTAAGATCATGCTCTTCCACTGGTGTAATTATGTGTTACTCATTATCTTTTCAATTCCACTGATAACAAAAGCATTTATTTAAAAAACAGAGAACTATTAGAATGGACACAGCTCTTCCTTTCATAACTGTCTCATTTTTCACCTAAAATACTAATCTTTCTCCTAAGGTAGTCTTTCCTACCCATTGTTTAATTATCACTCTTCAACCTCTCTTGTTCTGGTAGTCTAAAGCCATCGAAATTTTCAAACCACTTTAATGACTTCTTGATTATCTGAGCAATCCTGATTTCTAAATAAAAAGTATTCTAAGAATGGGTTTTTAAATTGCTGTGCAGGCTGGGTCTCCAGAAATTTCATGTGATTATTTATCTTATTTAATAAAAGGAGTTGCCATATTTTCTCACTAGCAGTTTTCATTTTACATGTATATTAAAATAGTTTACACTTTACTGTGCAAGTCATAATTTGGATCTCCTAAATTGAAGTGGCAGCTTGTCTTACAAAGAAATTCTGAGTCCTCAGTGGTGGGAAAGTTTTCTTGGACAATTAAAACTGGGAGACCAGCTACATGAATCCAAAGTCAGAACCTCCAATAGTTATCTCAATGAATGAAAAAAAATATTTATGACAGCCAGTCTGCCGTTAGTTGCCATAGCATGCCATCAAAAATGTGAAGATGAAATGTCATCGAATGCACAATGATACCCTTCTGCCTTGAGCTTCCAAGTTTCTGGTTGTAGACCTGTTTGATAAACACAATAAAAGCCACAACGTTGTTCTACCAATTCACACCTAAAAGAGCAAATCTTGCTTATCTTTCATTACAACACTACACCAATATTCATCTGTTACTTCAGTTCCAATTGTGATAACCTAGACTCTAAGACTCTTATGGATAGTGTCCACTGAGCTATCCACATGACTATTATTTGTTTAAGACCCCCCAAATAGACTGTCCCCTGCTGGCCTAAGATCCCCAGGAAACTTGTCTGCTTGCTTAGGCTCATATTGTTTTTACCACATAGGAATAGCCATTTGCGTCTTGTGTCAAGCAATATCTAACTGGTCTCTAACACAGAGCTCCTAAAATCCTTATAATTTCCTAAGTGATAGGAGATTTTTCAATTATAATATTTAGTCTTAATACTTGGTTCCTGAAAGAAGAGATTCCAAGGCCCTTGGAGTCTCTTGAGTGATGAGTGTCATTCTGTGCTAATAAGGAGACTCTTGGAAGATGGGGCTGGTTGCCAATTATGTGAGTAGAATTATAACTTTCAGTCTCACCCCAAACCTCCAGGGAAGGAAGATGTGCTGGGCCTTGAGTTCATTCCCAATGGCCAGTGTCTTAATCCATCGTGTCTAGTATAAACCATAAATGAAGGAGTTTGGTGAGCTTCCAGGTGCATGAACAAAATGAGGTGCTGGAAGGGTGGCAATCCCTGGAAGGGGATGGAAGCTCTATGTCCCTTTCCACATTCCTTTAACTATACCCCTTTGTCATTTGTCTGTACCTGGGCTATATAAAATAGCTAGTAATCAATAATTATAATTTCTAAATTTTGTGACATAGTCTAACAAATTATGTCCCAAGAGAGAACCTCGACATAAAACTGATCAGAAATACAAGGGACTAAACTTTGGTACAGTTTTGTGGGACTGAATCTTGAACCTGGGGGTGAATTTTAGTGAGTAACGAGTGTCAGAATTAGATTATAGGACACTCAAGTGTCCTCAGAGGTGGACAACTGTTTGGAGCAGAAAATCATGCATTTGGTGTCAGGAGGTTTGGGGGTAGAAGAGAAAAGAAACAGATTTCTTTTGACATGTATTGTCCTATGAAATCTTCCCTTCAGACAAAGTTGTCATAGACACACCAATGACATTCATTATACTTGGTCAGTTTTTACTTAAAGACCTGAAACTGTCAGCCTAAATCACACAAATTAAAAACCAGTTACACAATTACAAAACCCACCACCCACACAGCATAGGCAATTGCAAGGTCCTGAAATCAATAATCCTAATGTTCCAATTTTGTTAACCTAAATTGTTAAGTCTGGATACCAGATGCTGGGGTTTTTAAGGATATCAATAAACAACCTTATACGTTCCTCATATTGAGAACTAACTAAGAAAGATATAAGAATTCAGTTGCTAATCCATTTTTCAATGGAAAAGAGAGTAGGTAGACAACATGGTTTAAATATGATGTCCAAAGAGTTTTTCTAATTCCTTACCTTTTATTGAACCTGCCGTCTAGTCATAAGCAGCAAAGAAAACCAGTGTTTCCTTACATGACCAGCCTGTGTAGAATTGACAACATGGAATTCCGAGGAGACTGTGCACTTCTGCTAAGGGCTGACACTCACAGAAACTGGAGAAAATGGGAAGCCATGCATGTCAAGTCAACTGACAAATCAAGACGATTCCTCTAAGTGAAAATCCTTCCAGTTGAATTCGTCCGAGAGAGAGAGGAAACTGTTCCATGCTCATCCTCACCATTCACCACCATTCACAACACAAATATCATTCAATACTTAAAAATAAATCTTATACATAGTCTATTATCACCTGTAATAGCCTACATATAAGGTCAGTAAAGGTGAGTTTACATATTGCAAATATTTTCGTCCCTGTGTTCAGTAATAATGTGCCTGGTCACATGGACTCTCCAACAGATCAGATCAGGACATTGAAGAATTAATAGCTTTATAAATGTTTTGTTCTTGCATGAAATGCAATTAGAATTACATACAAAGCCAATGCTAATTCTTTTCTACAATACCAACATTTTAAATATAGTGCACACAACTAATAGTATTATTAGCAAGAGATTAAATGTTTAACAATTAAGTGATAAAAAAGACAATCCTAACATGACTGGATTACCTGTCATATCAAACTTTTCTTTAAATCTTTAAATCAAAATTGCATATCATTATAGCTTAAGTAAAATTGAAGATGCATGTTTTTAGTAAAATATGATTCTCTATATAAAATACAAGTTGATAAAGACATAAAGTGATAAAAAAGGAAAGAAATAGACAGGAAATACACAAAAACATTAGCATAGTAGTGACTCTCTAGAATTGATAATTGTAGACCTTCCCCAAAAATCCTTAAAGTCTTTTCTAGTTTATATGACATCAAAACAAAAATATTTTATAGAAGAAAAAAATTGTATAAAAGATCGTTTCTGTCACAAAGTGATGAACACGCAGTTCATACAATTTATTCAAAGTTGTTCCAACTGGTTCTATCAAATCTTTAGTAAACACTGTCTCATAAACAGTTCTGAAAAATTTCATAGCTATAATCTTAAAGCTAAATGATAAAAGAAATTCAAAAGAAGAAAATCTTATGAAAAACAGGAATTCATTACAAAATACACCACATTTAGAGAAGTGGCACAATAATATATTATGAAAATTCAAAATAGAATGAACATTGTTTTGTCCCTTTGTTTTCTTCCTTCTTTTCTTCTCCTCCTTCACCTCTTATCATTATTTTCCCTTTTTCTCTTATTTTGATTTTCCCTCTCTTCATCCCCAAATCTTGGGTTACTTTATCACAGTTATTATTATTTTCTTCAGTTTTTCCTGTTCATTATATGATCAGTTCTGAGGCTATCCTCATGGGGCAAGTACTTCTGTTCATAATCCACAGAAGGACGACCCCAACAGCAGCTGACAGGTGGTCTCTACTCTCAAGATCTTCAGAAGAGTAAATTATTTGAAATAAGAATCACTCAAAATTGTTCTCCTTTTTCTAAGTGTAGACCCACACCCCTCCCATTTCTGCTGTTTAGTAGCAGTTCTCAGAGTGTCTTTCTTTCTTTTCAGAATCCAGTCTATATGAAACACTATCTGGCCTAGAGAAGAAAGGAAGAGAATCATCTGTGCTTGACCTCACATTATATATTGTGGTCTAAAGATGTTCTGTACCCATTTCCACCATGGAAGGCTGTTTCCCCATCCCCAAGTCCAACAATTCTCTGGACTCCAGTTGAGTGACCTACAGTTCACCTCCTTGCAGAAACAGCATCAGATCCCACAGGGCAAAGGCTCAGCTCAACAAGACTGCCCTCTTTCCAGGTACCAGTATCAAACCCAGTTTGTCATTACCTGTGCAGACAGGCTACTGATTACAGGTTGCCACATCTCTTTCTTCAACTTCAGTCACAGTCTCAGTTCAGGGATTATATTTATATATATATATATATATATATATATATATATATATATATATATATATATATATATATTATATATTCCACAACCACCTCGTAGGCTTTGATTAATTTGCTGGAGAAAACATTTACTCATTAAATCACCAGTTTACTGCAAAAAGGATACCAGTCACCAGACAGGCAGAAAGTGAGATACATAGAGCATAGGGCATAGGGCAGAGCCCTGCCTCAAGAAACTGATGCCCTTATGGAGGTTGGGACCTGGCACTGTGGCACACAGGAACATACTGGATCCCCAACCTAGAAAGTCCTTTAAGCCACTATTTTGGAATCTTAGGGAGACTATATTACACAGATTTGACTGAGTAAATCATTGGTGTTGCTGATTGCATCAACCTTCAGCTCGTCACCCTTCTCAGAAAATCAGAAGAGGACCTGAATGCTATAACTTCTTTTCAGAGCTGGTCCCCCAGGCAGCCAGTCCACATCCTTAGTTATGTACGATCAATGGATGTACTTGTATTTAAAAACAAGTCAAAATATAGAACATGCCTAGCACATACACTAATCACACATGTTCGTAAATATAACTGTTGGGTATAAACAAAAGCTTTTCATGTGAACAAAATATAAGAAAGGAAACTCTTGTCAGTTATCTGGGTTGATGAGCACCCAAGATTAATTAACCCATGGTGAGGCCTTTGTCTTAATTAGAAAGATAATAATCCTAAATCACTGGAGTCTGATGTAGAAAACCATATAATTATAGTGCACACTAAAACATACAAATACAGATCACTTTTGCTATCTTTGAACCTCCACTCTGCCTCAGCGGTCATTGTAGAAGTTGCGAAGTTTGACCTCACTTCAGTGACACGGCTACAGACAAGGAGAGGACCTCTACTTCAGCTCTGTTGCCAGTGTTGGTCAGTTCTGTAGCTGTCCTTACCTGGCATCCTCTCGCCAGTAATCTTGACCACAGCATCGATGGAGGCACGTTGATGGCCTGTCTGGAGAAGGCAAGAAGTATTAGGAGGGAGGGCGAAGGGTTGGCTGAAGGGAACAGCCAAGTAAGCTGAGGAAAATGGTGACTGTGAAGAGACAGGATAGACCCATGGGAAATAAATGTGAGAAGGAGGTGGGATCTAGTAAGAAAAGTCAGGCAATGGTGATGTACGTCAATATTATGGGGAATGGGAGATGAGGCAGAATAAGTATATTTTTGAGGAGCCCATCTTCTTTCACAAGTGTTTAGTCTGTGACTGAGGATTTTGCCATTCATCTGAGGCCATGGATTTTGTTAATCATGCAAGTTATACTGAAAACATGCATTGTTCTATATGGTAGCACTCAGTGAAAACCAACAGAAAACCTCGAGAGTGAGCTCAAATAGAAAATCATAATTATTCTAAAAGAGTATGCCCTCTCAATCAGTTAGATAAGTCTATCGGTGTGGTTTATATACCTATAAAATATAAAATCACTGAAAAGAAATCATCAACATAGAAATTTTGAAGGGATTAAAGAAAAGGCCAAGACTGAGGAAAAGATTAAAAGAAAAAGAGAAGCATCAAAAGTGGTCATTGCCTTGGCTGACTGCTGGCATCATCTGGGAGCTTAAAGAATCCTGATTCTTGGGCACACACAGATTGAAATCTGTCTCTGGAGATGAGTCTTGGGTGTCAACATTTGACATTTTTATGCTTTTATGGCAGCTAGGTTTAAGCAGCACTACTCTGAATAAGTGTTGTTGTTGTTTTTTTCTGTTGACAGTTTTAAAAACTGGTAAGTTGTCTATAACTATGGTTCAGAAACATATGAACCTGTACTGGAATCCTAAGTGATGTTCCATGAAATAAAAAATCAGGCTCTAATGAGCCTCAGATTTTCCTGTAGGATTTCTTGTGGAGCCCATTCAGTAGTTAACGATTAAGATACTGACCTGCAATGTTGTCATGTATAAGAAAAATCGATTTGGTTATTCAGATAAGATCACCAATATAAATATCTCATATAAATTTGGTTTTCATCCAAGCTTCTTGGTTCATAGTGCCCCACACAAACCCATAGAATTTCCTGTATAATGATAGCGCCTTTTGTTAAAGTATTTGGTCTCTTGTCCTCAGTTTCTGAAATCAACTCAAGAGCCATAAAAGTGAAGTGAGGGCCATGTTTTATGACCGTTTCCACCACCCAGAGGTTTATGTTAATGAGTATTTTCAAGAAGTCAGTCAGAGTAAATGGGTCTCTGCACTCCATGTACATTTGCAGGGCTGTTCATGGAGGCTATCACATCTCTGGTCTATCATTTTCCTCAGACTCTACTGTGAAGCACCATAGGGTGGTGGAGACTTTTGAACTTCATTAGTAAGCAAAGAGAATCCCTCCACTCTCCTCTCTACCCTATTTTCAAGGAATAAGCCTGACCCCAGTTTCTCCTGAGCACATGGAAAGTTTTTCTGTCTTTAGTCTCAAAAGCAAAGCCGTTGTCACTCAGCCGGAAACCCAGTGCTTCAGCTTCCCTCCTAGGTCTGCATTGTTTTCTAATCCACAGAGATGTTTATCTCACTTTGGTTTTGTCATTTTCATTTTCTCTTTTCATATATTATCTGTCACTTCTCTGTCCTTGAAGCAAAAAGCCTGGCTCTGTTGTGATAAGAGATGATGCTAGTTTTTTCAACTGTGAGTATATGCATATCTAGAAATCAAGTTCTAAAGACAGCAATGTGGGATTTAAAGTGAAAGAGCCACAAATATGAAGTTGTTATAACCATGCTATCCTCTATCAATGTTTCTTTTGATGAATATTCTCAATCCTTAGAAGATTGAGACAGTTTGAGGATTGACATAAAAAAAACCACTTAGGGTACCATATAAAAATCTTAGCTATAATTTTGTTTAAAATCAAGTTACTCTCCCCATAGTTTAAAAAAAATGAGATAAAAATCTCATTATGCATTCATAAAAAATGTCTAGATTAGGGATAATCAATTCCAAATGTTTGTTCAATCCTTGCATCTGCACATTTATCTCTGAATGAATATTTACAACAAGGTTACCATCAATTCACAAGACCTCATTACTAGATAACTTGAAATGTTGGCAAATATTTCCTCATATTGATTTTTATTCACCTCCTTACCCATCTACCTATTGATTCCTGTTTTTCCTTTTGAGGGAGGCAATAAACATCCTCTTTTGCCTTTTACAGAACAGTCTAAAGACATTTGAAGATAACTCTCCTATTTCTTTTTTGTTCTCTTTTCCAGGTTAAATATTTATTGCCATTTCAAAAAGTATTCTTGTCTGTCTATTTATTTGCTCATCTGTGTGCTCCTGTTCTAATCTTGCCACCATCCATGGCAATAATAAGGGCAGGGAGACTTGTAAGAGAAGTATCCTTATAATTGGCAAAATTTCAATTACTTATCATGATGGTAAATCTATTTTCTCACAAATAGATCCTGAAATTTCCCTGATTTTTCTGTTTATTTTCTACCCTAGATATTATCTTAAAATCCTTCTGTGACAGTATCTGTGTATTGAATATGAATATGAATATTCATACACCTTGACATCCCACATCAACAATGAACACAGTTTAGATCTACCTCCTATGCACTATCCTGCCACATCTTTTCTCTGAGATTGTCTCCAAACCAGAACAATGTAGCTCTATAGTCATAAATTTTACTAGCTCTCAATCTTACAGTGTGAATGTAGGAGAAAAACTGACCACCATTTTGCCGCCGTCTTTTTGCCCACCACCATTTCCAGCAGCCATGCTGTTTTCCCACCATCATGCCACCATTTCCTGCTGCCATGAAAATCATCAGAATCCATCAGAATCCAGAAAGAGGGGAAGGGACCTGCCCACCATTCTAGTAGCCATGGCAATTGCGGAGCCAATAGACAGAAACTTCTCTAATTATTTGCAAGTGGATCTTATTTATATTCTTTCTGTGTGGAGAATTTACAATTAGCACTGAATTCCTGCTTGTCACTGCCACCTTAATTTGCACTCCTTTGTCTCTTGAAATACACGGACTGCTTATAAGATAAAAAATTACCTAATTATTTACTACCAATGAAATCTTATGTATATTACAATTAATTTGGGTTCCTGCTTGTCACTCCTGCTTTAATTTGCATCTTTTTGTCTCCCTAAACCTATAAAAGTGTTCCCCCGCTTTCAGGGGTCAGATTTTTTGGAGAGAATTCCAACTGAGCCCACACATGATAAAGCTGCCTTTACTACTTCTAAAAGAGCACACGCTTACTTGGCTTTTGTCAGCAAAGAGAGCTGTAACATGATTATTTAATTCCCATTATACCCTTTTCATCATAACTATTTACAAATATGTGTGTCTGTGCTTACATAGCATTCTAAAAATGGGTTTCATGCAAATTATATCATTTAACATTCATAAAAATTATGTGAAGTACCTAACTAAAACATCATTATCTAGAACTGACCTAAATAAAAGCCAAGATTGGGGAGACCAAATTGTACTTAGAAGCCTAACTTTTTCAGTTGGCTGAGACATGAATTCATAATAGCAAACACTTGAATTTAAGCCTGTGGTGGGTGCTTCTTATCTCCAGTCCTATCAGCCTTGAGCAAGATTCACCCTGGGCAGGGAAGAAGCAGGGAAGCTTCTGGGAGAACACTCATCAAGAGGGTAAGCAAAACAAATGGGTAAATATAATGATAGGGATGAAAGATCAGATTATAGGTAAGATGTGATACTGAAATTAGCCTGGTATCTCCAGCTCAGATAGTCCCCTTTGGGGTCAGATGCTAGGGAGCTGTTATGAATTTCCAGAAAGGCATTGAGAGGGAGATGTTTGGTGGGGAATGCTAAGTAGTAATGAACCCTCCAAAGATGAACTGATTAAAAGAATTATTCTTTCTGGTGTTAATGCTTTGGAAAAGAGAGTATAAACTTTCCTGTTTTCCCACTTGGATCCATTAGATGCATTCCAAGTCTACCCCACGTAGAGCTAAAATCTAAAATATTGGGTGAGGAAAGGTAGGAAGTCGTGTGGGTTGGAATCAGCACAAGCCACCTTGAACTGGGAACTCTATCCTGTTACTGCTGTGTGTGGAAAGCAGGGTAAATCATGAAATCACACAAAATCATTGTTACTGCATCTATTAAAGCAGAAAAATGATAATTAGCTCACGGTGTTATTGGTAGGAGACAGGACATTTGAGAAGCAACCAGCGAAATCCTCAGCATAAAAAGTCAGTACACCTTGTTCTTCATGCCCTCAGCCGTTTAAAAACAATGACTTATGTTAAAGGAATAGGCATCAAAAGAGGTCATAACAATAAAATATAATTTATTGACATCCTAGAACTCAAACATTGAAACAATTCATAGGAATTTCTCATAAACTCAGGCATTTACTGCAATTTATTAGCAAAATATAGTTTTCCTTGAGTTTTTTCCGGGAAGAGTACCCCTCAGATCTCCTAGAGGACATCTTTTTATAATTCTTCTACATCGAATATCTTTGAAGAAGTTGTGGGTTTTGTGGTCTATTATTTATCAAGTATTTTGAGCAGACATTAAGAATGAATACCATCTCCTGATTTTTCTAATCGGCACTTACAGAAAAACTCTGAATTCAAACCTTATGCTTATGTGAGATAAACTGTTCTATATTTTCCCTTTCCTCTTCTCTTTTATGGTTTTAATCTTAATAAAATATTTTAGAAAATATGATATTTTCCAGGAATAATTTGAAAGTCATTTTTAATGAAAATATCACCTGCTTTGCCTTTCAACATTTAAAATAGGGTTGGATTGTGGGCTGAAAATATTCTGATGATGATAATCAGAGACAAAGTGTTTTGCAGACAAACTAATAAATAATCAAAGAGTAAAAGAGTCAGCTGCAGGCTTTTTGAAAGTTGAACAAAAAATAGTGTGTAAGGGGAAGAGAAAGGGGATAATTTATCCTTTGCTTTTTAATTTCATGAGAGAAGAAAGATATAAAATGATAGGAGAAAGTAAAAAAAAAAAAATAGAAAAAGCTCTAGAAAGCAAATCGTAATATATGCTATCATATCAGATACTTGGAGGGAGGAGCATTCAAAAGATATACTAGCCATGTTAAAGAAATCACTCCATCAGACTGTGCTGGTCACCTAGGACTTGAACAAGAACAAAGACAACTCCTCTTTCCTATCATTCTGACCACTTGGGTCCAGAATAAGTGACCTATATCACCTAGGACAGGTATTCTTCAGGACTTTGCTGATGCTCTTACAAATCCTGAAGAAACAGTGTCATGCTATTCATCCTAAACATGAATCTGCAATGTTAAGTCAAAGGATTAGGACCTTTCTTCCTTTTATAATCTTTACCTACTCCTCTCATATTTTATTCAACCATCCTACCAGTCAATTAGCACCTTCACTGAATTTATACCTGACTTCAGGAAAAGGTAACTCTTTTTATTAAATTAATCTTATTTATTAAAAATATTATTTCCAATTAAATGAAACAAAGATCCTGATATTTCTTTACTTCTCATATTTTAAAAAGTCCATAAGATTAAACTTGTCTTTCCATAAAGTTGGATCTGTGAGAGTCAGATTCAGATGATTTCTCAGCACATATTCGAATGTTAAGTTCCAAACCAGGGATTGGCATTACCACTGGCCCTTACTGCATTTCCGTCTAGAGGAATGCTTAACCAAGGTCAGTGTCAATTCTTGTTAGAAGTGCACTCTTTATTCATATATATATATATATATATATATATATATATATATTCATATATACGTGTGTGTGTGTGTCTGTATATACACATCATGGGATTATTAAGACAAATATACAACAACAAGGGCAATGAAAATCATAGAACAATTTAAGAGGACTTTTAGAGAATTAAGCTTCAAAAGAAAGATACCTGGTCTTAGGTAGTACCGGCTGCTGGCCATAGGGATTCATGGCTCTCTGCTCATGCATATCATACATTTTCCACAACCCTTCTTCTCTAGATAGCTAGCTCTTTGTAATTCCTGCCTCTGCTTTGTGGTCTAGACAGGACTCCAGTATAAAGACGGAAATTCATCAGTGTAGATTCTTCATATCAGAAATCTAACACATGAGATTTTAAAGTATTTAAATAATCATTTCCCCAAATCTCACAGAGAGTAAGTCTTCCACCTTCTAGACTGCTTAGCATCCCTCACATTGACCTCTGTTTCCATAACACTCGCCTCAGGGCACCTTTGACCTCCGTGTTCCTCAGGCTGTAGATCAAGGGATTCAGCATAGGATTGAAAAGGCTGTAAAACAGAGAAAGGACCTTCTGCTGCTCCTCAGGGTGGTGGGATTTGGGGGCCATGTACATGACAATGGCACTTCCAAAGAAGAGCCCCACCACGCAGAGGTGGGAGGAGCAGGTGGAGAAGGCCTTTCTGCGGCCGTCCCCAGATTGGATCCTCAGGATGGCCATCAGGATGCGCGTGTAGGACACCAGCACCAGGCAGAGGGGGCCCCACCAAGATTAACACAGAAGCGGCAAAGATGACGACTTGGTTGAGCGTCGTGTCGGCACAGGCCAGCTTGAGGACAGACAGGATTTCACAGAAGAAGTGGTTGATTTCATGAGGCCCACAGAAGGGCAGCCTCAGGATGAGAGCCACGTGGACCAGGGCCAGGAGGGAGCCACATGCCCAAGACATGGCGGCCAAGATCGTGCATGTTCTCCAGCCCATGATGACAGAGTAATGGAGGGGGTGACAGATGGCCACATACCGGTCATAGGACATTATGACCAAGATAAGACACTCAGTGTGAGCAAAGGCCATGTATAAAAAGGTTTGCATTATGCACGGGGCAAAAGAGATTGTTTTTTTCTTGTTGAGAAGGCTTGCCAGCATCTTGGGGACGTTGTTGGAAGCATATGAAATATCAACAATAGCCAGGTGTGAGAGGAAGAAGTACATAGGGGTGTGCAGTCTGGAGTCCAACCAGATGAGCCCCAAGATGAGTCCATTCCCCAGCAGGGTGAAGGCGTAGAACAGGGAGAAGACTCCACAGAGTATCCTCTGCATCTTTGGACCAAGTGAGAATCCCAAGAGAATGAATTCCGTGACCCATGTCTGATTCTTCGTCATGCCCTGGTGACCAGCACTGGGGAGAAAGTGCAGATGTGGGCTGGCTGCTGGACAGAAAGAAAGAGTTTGCGGTGTACACTGTGTGTTTGCTCAGCTAGAATCCTTTCCAGAATCACTCTGTTAAAACCTTTGGTCCACATGAATACAGTAATAAAATCTGTTCCAGTAATCAGTGAACACAAGGAAGCATGCTTTTGCTTATTTCTGTAGAATTGTCTGTAATGCTGATTGCAGGGCCTACATTTTTACTATCACAATGGTAGCCACATAATAGTTTTCTAGAATGAGTAGGCATTTTAATTTTGAGAAATGCCCCTAAACATACTCTCATGTATTTTTACTTTCTAATATATTTAATTTTAAAAGTTTGCTCCCACATGCTCTCTGTCATTTAATTTTCTCTTATAACACACGCAGAGTGCATCCAAGTAACACACTGAGTACACAGCAGGTGCTCAGTTAATGATTAGAAAGCACATATACAAAGGAATGACTAGGGAATGAGATCTACAGATGTAACTGCAAGAAGATCCGTGTCTCTCTGCTCATTTGTTTTCATTTCTTAAAAAGTGAGTTGGCACCAAGTTTTTTTACTTCCTGATGTTGTCAAAGAACACACTACTCATACTGGACACAAGCAGACCAGCGTCACTAATCTGGTTAGGGTTCACAGAAGTAAGTGGCGGCATAAGGTCTGGGCAAGTAGTCATCTATGTAAAGAGTCAACAGTACAATATTCCTACTGCTGCTTCACTCCCCCTCTTTCAAGGCTTCCCTTGCTTCTGAGCAAATTGTGCTTCTGGCTCAGTGCTCCACTGAATCTGGTCAATGCCCAGTGCATCTATTGGATGTATGAATGCATGGCTGGATGGTGAGATGGGTGGATAATTAAAAGGCATCACATCAGGAACAGCGTTCAGAGCGCATATCATAGAATTTGCTCCTGTCTTTTGACTCTCATTTTCTCTGACTGCCACTCCACCTTACCTTATAATTACAGAGGTAACAGAAAAGGAAGATCCGAGAATCTCCATAGATGGGTATACCTACCTACTATAAGACAGTTCTGATTATTCTCATTATCATGCTGGTGTGAGAATCTTAAGCCCACACCTCCTGCTGCCTGTCTCTTAGGGGACTACTCACCCCTTAGTATGTTGATGCCTCAAGCCCTTCCTCCCCATCTTCCCTAAACTCTACCAAACTGCAAAAAGCCCTTTACTCACTGTGGCACCAGCTCTGTCCTTATCTCCAAAAGATAGATCAGATTTAGTGGAAATTGCACAAAAGTAGGGAAAGTATGAAGTGTAGAGCTGGGATCTTGTTTCCTCCTTCTGTCTCAGGAAAAGTCTTCACAATCCTTTTGCAGTTTCTGTTCTCATCCTACAGCATCCTATAGGGATGTTATACAGGGACTGTGGCCTACTCACTGTGGGCAGTACAAGATATATAGTGAATTCATCTCCACCTAGGTCCCACCCCCAATTGTCTCTGAGGGACCCTGAGGAGGAGGAGCCAGGAAACAAGACACTGTCTCTGGTAGGAGAACCAAAAGTTGTTTGTCTTTCTGTCTGTTTCTTGGGCCCTGGGAATGGATGTTCAGAAAATAAAGCTGCTGGCAGGTGATGACTTAATACCCAGATGGGTGTATGCATATGAAACTGTGCAGTAATAAGAGCACACATACTCCTGGGGTCACTTTGTAAATGACACCTCCCAAGTATGTGGGTGCTGGATGCTGGGATCTCTGTCTCTCCCCATCTCCTCTGGAGCTTGGAGGAAGCAGATCATCCTCCTTTTAAGATAGTGAGTTGAAAACTGCCTTTTCTTTCTCCTTTCCTGTTCAGATAATTCTAAGTTTCACGTTGGTACATGAGAAAAAAAACTCTTCTATCAGCCTTCCCATGGTGTGTGGGTAAGATGCTGAGTCTTCTCCACGTAGCAACCGGGATTTGATAACGAGAGTTGGAAGTAAGGAAAGACAGAAACCAGAGTAAAGCTTTGCTTGAAGAGGTGTCATGGAGAGGCGTTGGGGTTTAGAGCACAGCAGATGTTGAAGACACATCTTTACTCTGATGTGTTCATGAAGCTCAGTGAACCTTCTCAATCTAGGAGTCCTCAGATGGAAGCATTGGCTTTGTAGTCACATAAAAATGTGTGAACAGTGAATTCCTTTAAAAATTTTCTAATTATCTCTCATGGATTTTTCAGGCCTCTGTGTGTATGTGTCCATGTGTGTGTGTATATTTGAGCAAAAGTTTGGAGAAAAACATCCAAAACCCATTTATTGAAACACATTCAACTTTTTACCCAAGAGAGATGTAGATTTTTAACAGCCTTCTGGTTTTCTGTTAACGAAGGAAGAAAATATATGCCCAGGATTTCTGACTCACATTCTAAAGATTCCAAGTACATAGATTTCCGTGGGAAAATGATAAAGTTCAAGAAATATTGGGGCTAATCTCCAAAATATAAAGAGATCATATACCCCCATAACAAAAACAAGACTCACTCAAAAATGGGCAGAAATCAAATAGACGCTTGTCCAGAGAAGATACACTAATGGGTTACAGACACATGAAAAAGATGCTCTAATTCAATTATCAGAGAAAAACTCAATCAAATCCAAAAAGAGATACCCCTTCCTAAGAATGTTTGATAACAAAACGACAAGTGTCGACAAGGCGTGGATAAAAAGCAAGTGCTATATCAAACTCTCTCGACCTCAGTTTCTATACTCACTGGCCCTCTGCAAGGAGTAGGTTCTCAGATTATCACTTGTCCCCACCCACACAGTTACCTAGCAAAACAGCGAATGTCACAAACTAAAAGTCTTTTACCTTTGTCTCTTCTACTAGAAGGGAAGTTCCATCATTCCAGGCATAGGTCTTGTTTTGTTATATGGAAATTCCAAGAACTCCTCATAGTACCTGTTCTATTAATTTGCTAAGTAAATCCACCAATAAATAACTAGGCTTGTTTCATAGTGATAGATGAAAAAAGGACATGTTAGTCATTTTCCTTATGCTTTTTGAGAAATAGACATTGGATTGAAAAATCATATTGCATGGCATTAGAAAATACATGCTTCTCATGTGTTTGTTCAGGTATTATCACCTGTCATCAACTTCAGCATCACTTGTACGAGACTCATTTAAGAACTTCCCTGCCTAACTTCTAAACACCTTTCTTGGCTTTCTTCTGATCTCCTTCCATTTCTTTCTTCTCCATTATTTTCTCTTCCATCCCTTATTTTAGTTCTTGCTTTCTTCCCTCTTCTTTTCATTCCTTCCTTTTACCTTGACCTCCCAATAGTCACCTTTCTTCTGGAAGCTCTTCCTCAACACTCTTAGCTTCTCTCTTCTGAACGTTTCCAGGCATAGTCTGAATGTGATTTAATGAAAAATGAGATTTTAGAAAAGATTGAAAAAATAGCAAAGTCAAAACCAGCAAAAATAAATACAAATTTTAGCAGCTTCAGTTGCTAATTCAGAGGGCATATGTCCCATACATCCCAAGCCTACCCATCTCCAGAAGCTTTAAATGAAAAAACGCACAGAATGGCTAGTTTTGAACTCAGTTGATTTAGCTGTTTCTCCTCTTCCAGTTAGTTTAAAATATAAAGAAAAACCTAGTTTTAATCTTTCTATCCCTTCTTTATTTATTCCTAAATTGCTTCATTTTTCTTTAATTTGCATTGCTATGTGATTTTTAGGATATTGAGTTTGCATCTCAATCTGTGTGTTTTATGCTTTTCCCACTACCAGAGTACCTGTGTTCTCCAAAACTTGTACATTAACTTCTCCGTTCCTTTGTTCCTACCTCTTCCCACCTCCATCCTCCTGCACTCCTACCCCCAACTCTGGTAGCCACAGAAATCAAGTCTATCTGACTATAACCACTGCCCTATTCCTTGTCTGGTATGTTGTAGTTGGTAAGTTGAGAAGGCATATGCATCTAAATGTCATGTGATGAGTTAATCACACTGAGTGAGCTGTGCTGTCCTAGCACATTTTACACAGAACAACTCTATAAAATGTCTTCATCCTTCCTTGATCTTAAATTAACATATATGCTCAAGGCAGAAGAAAATGAAATTAGCCCCTGCAGCCACCATTCAGAGGTATATTTTGTTAACATTTTAATTTTTTAGATTTTCATGTATTATAATGTAGGTGAGCCCATACCATATATACAACTTCTGATGCAATTTTATCACTATAATAATCCAGTAAAATTAATTTTAATAGTTGTGTACGATTCCATTGTTTTAGCATCTAATTTATTTAGTCATTTTTTAATATTCAGATATTTTTCCATATACAAATAACATGGAAGGACATTTTTGTGCTTAAGCTCTTGTTTTAGTTGGGATTATTTCTTTAATTCCTAGAAATAAACTTGCTGAGTAGAAGATTTGAAATATTTTTAGGATTCAAGTCAATATACTCTGACAGATCAGAAAACCTCGCTCTTCCACTGATGAGCTGTCTGACATTAAGCAAGATGATTCATGTTGAATTATTTCTTCATCTTTAAGTTGAGTTTAATACCGATACTGTAGTGTTCTTGTCAGAGAAAAATGGGAAACCAAAGAGTTAATTATTATATTATGAAGTCATACTTTTAAAAGATTGATCCAATTCATTTTTCCATCCTAAATACATAATATCTTAATATCTCCCTGCCTGTGTTTGTCTTTTGTGTGTATGAATATAATTCTTAAACTACAGTAATGAATGCTTTAAGATTATATTTTTTAATTTACATAAGTCTGTCTACTACTAGTAATGATGATCTCACTGCTGGCAATGTTTTAACCTTGATCATCTCATTATGTTGATGTGTGTCAGGTTTCTCTACCATAAAGCAATCATTTTTCCCTTTGCAATTTATTAGATTTTACAGGAGATAGTCGTGGTATATACCAAGACCTGGATGCTCATCAGAATTTTATCCACCGGGGTTAGTCTAAATTGATGACTTCTGCCTTGATCATCATAATTATCAAATAACAAGTTTCTATTTCCATCATTTCTTCTATATAAGCTATCATTCTTCTGCTCGTAAGAGGGAATTTGTGATCCTTCATTTATTTTATTGGTCATTTATTTACATCATTGTGAGCTCATGGAACCATATTTCATTCAATGTTTTGTAACATATTATTTTCATTTTTTTGTTTTTATTCAGCCACTGTGTAGCTCTTCAAGGTGACTTCTATATCATCCTGTTAAATCCTCACAATTTTTAAAACATATCCCTATTTTTGATGCAAAACATCACTGAATCTTCTTGCATTTAAAAAATCTTAGTCTGCAATTAGCCATTTATTCAGGGATCCTTAGTCCTTTTAGTGGAGAATAGTATTTAAAAACCAAGATCTGGACTCTTGATGTGCTCACAGTCAGAAGACCTGTATTCCTAAGCCCTCAAGGACAGCAAACAGAGGTAGCAAGTAATGAGTTTATATACTTATACAGCATGCAGAACCATATCTATAACTATATCTGGATGTATGTATATAGTTTTAAAACATGATTTCACTGAGAAAATGGTTTGAATGAATACATCACAAAAGATGATATACAAAGAGTCAATAACCTCATTAACCAATGTCAATATCATTAGCCATCAAAGAAATGCATAGTAAAACAAGGATATATCACAATACATCCATTCTAACACTTAAAAATAATAAACCAACTGTGGTGAAAATGTTGATCAACTGGGATTACCATATACTGCTGAGAGGATTGTAAAATGCAACAATAGTTTTCAACATTATATAGACTGAAATATACATTTCTACATGGCAAAGTAAATATTTCTAGGTATTTTCCAAGGAGAATAGGGACATATGTTCAAATAATGTCACAAATACATGTATACAGATATTCAGAGATGCTTTAAAGAACAGTAAAAAGCTCAAAGCAACACAATGTCAATCAACAGTTGAATGGAGACAAAAAATATAATGGTACATCCATACAATGGAATACCATTCAACAATTAAAATTGATGAGCTGCTGTATTTGTGGGGAAAATTAAGGGAAGAGCTTAGTTTAGATAAATCAATGCCTTGACAGTGAAGCAGAAACCTTGGCGCCTGCAATGCTGGGCGCCTGCCAGAGAGAAAAACCTGGCTGGATGAGTTTCTCACATATCACTGAAACTTCACAAGAACTTAAAAGTTAGCCCTATAGCTAGGACACTGTGTAACTTCACATACAGTTTATTGTGTAACCAGTCATCTGAATAATGGTTGTAATAGTTGATTTATATCTTGCACTTTTTTGAAGAATAACTTCCTTGTGCAAGACAATAAATACGCAAGGAGTCAGAAGCTCAGGGTGACAATCCTTGGAGGCTGCTCACCCCATGACCTCGTTTTCACTCTTAGTTTCTTGTCTTTCTTGTTCTCTCGTGGCCTCCTTCCTTCTCCTCTGTTCTCGTGGACAGAAATCCCGGAATGCATTAACATGAATGAGTCACAAAAACCTGTTAAGTTATAAAAGTTAGACAGAAAAATGTCAATTTTTAATTATTGCATTCATATGAAATTGTGTAACATGCGAAACTAATCTATAGTGACAGTACTATAGTGGCATATCATTGGGCAGATGGTGAGGGCACATAAATTCACTATCAAGGGACACCAGAAGAATTTTTTGAATGATAGAAATGATTTATATCTCGATTATTTTGATTTGTTATAACTAATTGGACTATACTTTTAAAATAGATCCATGTATGCCCCACTTTATTGCAATATCATTTACAGTAGGCAAAAATTTCAAATTGCCTAAGTGCCCATCATCAGATAAAGGGATAAAGAAGATGTGACATACATAACAACAGAATACTATACAGCCCTAAAAAGGATGAAATCCTGCCATTTGTGACAACATGGATGGAACTAGAGGGGATTATTTTAAGTGAAATAAATGAAGAAAGACAAATAGCAGATGATCTCTCTCATATGTGGAATATAAAGAAGTAAAGCAAATGAACAGACAATACAAAAAGCAACCCTTGTACTTTGACAATAGAACTGAAATTACCAGTGGGGAGTGGAGTCAGGAGGTGCACAGGAAGCAGTAATGGAGTTCAATGGATAACAAATATTAAATAAAAAATAGATACACTTAATTCTTTGTAAATCATTCCTTGATAGAATTGTATAAAGAATTATTTCATGCAGATTTCTTCAATTCCACTCTTAATCCTTTCAGTTCTTTTTAGCCAATTATTCTATAATTGTGAGTACCTTCTCCAGTTGTAAGAAAGCCCTCAAAGTATTTGCTTATTTGCTCATTGCATCCAATCTCCCAGGGCTACTTCCATGCCCTGCCTCCTGGAGCATGCCTAATGCTTGTGCACAGATTGCTACTGCACCCCACCCACACCCCACGACTGGCCACTACTGACTTCTTTTTCTAATAAAAAGACGGTGAGACAATAGGAAGAGCCACTTGTTATATTTCATAGTTTTATAATCATCTCTTCATCATGTATGGTTCCACTGATTTCTTTTCTTTGTATATTTGTCTCTCCTTGGAAACTCCATCCATAGAGGTCTATATATGGGTATAAAATGATCCAAGCAGCCATTTTGTTAAATTTTCCTCCAATACAATTGTCTCTTGAGCTGTTGGGTTTATCCAATGTGTTCTTCAACTCCTTTCTATTTGTGAGCAGGAAAGGTAGAGATGGAGATACAGGGACAGTCACTGTACTCACACCCTCATGCTTCACTGCTCAGGTTTCATTTCATTCTTTTTCAGACCCAGTCCCTACTGGTTTCTACATCGTCTAGGACCCCATAATCTAAGACTTCCTTCAGTTTCTCCATAAAAATGAGCCATCAGATTCCTGCCCAAGGAAAGTTATTGCCTACCTGCCTGAGCATAGTGCAAAATTCAGAAGATCCAACTGCTCTAAGACTAGACTCCCCACAGTTGATAGTTCTCAAGTTTGCAGCCTCTCAGGTGTTCTTTGAAGTAAAATATTCAGCTTATTGATATCACCTGCTGCAAGACTTTAGCTGGTGGCTCTTTCTCTGATAAGTTAACATTCCTCCCTGAATTTGTTTATGTCTCTTTTTCCTTCTGTTTGTGCCTGTGAGGACTACATTTTGCTCTACTGACATTTCAGTCATATCTGGGAAGGGAGAAGTGATAAACTTGTAACATATGTTAGATCTCTTTTGCTTTAAGAGAACACATCATTGAAAATTATATATTTCTATCAAGTATTGTTTATTTTCTGTATATATATATAATTTTCCACATATATAATAATATATTTCTATTCACTCTAATACTCTTTCTCTAAAATAAATTGAAGTGAATCTCTCCAAAGTTGTACACCATGGAATAGCATATTCAGGAAAATCTCTTGACCATTAATAGGTTGCTGGCTTGGTTTTTTCAGGATGTGTTTGAAAAATGGATAGATGGTTCACCTTTAAAAAATAATCTGATCCTCTTTATTATATTCCATTTGAAATGTATCAATATCTCTACTACAGGAACTGCCCTTAATAATTCTAATCCACCCAAAATTCTTCTTCCATTTAATTTAATCCTTACGTAGCCCCACTGGTATGTTTAGTAGGAGGTACGAAAACCAATGTCAATTCAGTATAAAAGGAGGACTCAAAAGAATCGATCACTTCAGCAATACATATCCATCTATTCCATTACTTCTCTTTCTGACCCAAATTTACTTCTTTAAAAGAGTTTGAATTTATTTTTTACATGAATTGATTAATGGGTTCAATTAAAAATTCAAACTGGCTTGTATATGCATAAGCACATATACACATTTTTACATGCTGACTTCTTGAGGACAGAGGGATCATCTGCTATATCCATCAACTTATTTAAACACCTGATGGAACCTGAGTCCAGGGTTGGGGCTGCTGAGTGTATTCATGTCCCTCGCTGAAGAACTAGTCAGTACTCCTGCTCCTCCAGTCTCTAGCCAACAGGAAATAACTGAAAGGTACAAAATCTTCACTCAGTTATGAAACCAATTAGAAGAGGCTCAACAACTGAAGGCCTCTTAAACCCTTCTAGAATATTCTCCCTCTGTTTCTCCCTTCCTCAGTAACTGTGAATGAATCTAAGGAGATTTTAAATTACATGGTATGTGCACCTCTCAGCCTGCTGAGGGAAATCACCTCCAGGGTTTCTCAGAAGATTGATTGCCCTTGCTCCCCCAGAGTTTCTAAAACTTCAGTTAATTCACTAAAGAACCTCAGGGTGCAGGAGCCATTCAGAGAGCTCATTAAAAAGACATCACTGGAAAATTGCCTCAGGCATTCTGACAAAGATCTTTAAAAGTTTTTAATTGATCTCAAGGGAATAGAAACCATTTCAGGATCTAAAAAGTGTCAGAAAAAAAATCTCCATGTGGAGTTCATTAAAACTATGTCAGTATCAATTACAGCAGCAAATTTCTCTGTGGGCTGTCTCTCAGGAGATCATGGGGCCACTTGGCCTTTGGGAAAAAGTACTGGTTGTTGAACTTAGAGCCCCAGAAGCAATGTTTATGTTGAGTGTGGAGAAAACCTCCTTGGAGATTGTAGCTTCAAGCTTCTAATCAATGGCTTGAGCTCTTTTCCCCATTTAGAAAGGGGAATAATAAACCAAAGAAATTGCAATGTATTCCAGACACAGTGCTTAGATTTATAAATGAATGATTACCAGTCACCACAATAATATTTGAAAGTGAATATTTATTGCCTTCTCTTTAGAAAAGAAAAAGCAAGTTCAACATGTCTGTCCCATTTGCTATTAATCACAGGTCTAACCCCGCCAGCTCCTTGCCACGTAGTTCATTGAGATGTGTTTGCTTAAGTGCTGATACAATGGACTCTTCCCCAATAAGATAGATTCCAACTGTATACCAAATTTTTCAACCTTCTCAGTTCTACTGTAAGCCTTAGCTAAGACCCAAGGCATGGAGGAATCCTTGAGGTTAATTAGTTATAGTATTTGTCGGGGTCTGCCAAGAAGAAGATGTGAAGACAAGATTAGATGTGCAAGAGAGTGATTGGAGATTCTCCACGAGGGAGGATGAGGAGAGCCAGTGAAGTCTGGATGCAGGTCTGATTTCTATGGTGAGAGGTAAGGAAAGAAGCAAGTCATATGTATCACTCTGGGCCAGAGCCAGGACAGAGAGACACAAACTTAATACTATGAAGTGTACAAAAAGAACTCTTCATAAAGGTTTGTGTAGGGTATGGGGATAACACAAAGAAAAGTACAAGATCCCAAGTCAGTGCAGAATGCTGGGCTAGGAAACAACTTCACAATCTCTAGACCTAACAAGGAAGAAGGGATTGCTGTTACTAGGACCTGGAGACAAAGCAAGCTGTATAGCAAGAGTAATCTGATAACTGGGATTTAAGTCAGTTGGATCAGTCCACACTGACCCTGCAGGAAGAGTTAGGACAGGCAGTCAGGTAGATGTGAGCTGGGCAGATAAAGGACGTGTATAAATAGCTGACAAAATGGCAATGGTTACTAAGGCCAAAAGAACTATGTAGGTAAGAAACTACAGAGTTCAGGGAATATGGAAGAGGAACTTTGAGGAAAGGGGACTTTGAAATTATTGACAGTTATGCAATACATTTGAGAGAGGTGTTGTCATGATCAGTGGCGAATGGTCAATGATTGCAAGTTATGCTGTCTTTTGAATGCTCGGTTTATTCACACATCATACATCACACATAGTCACAGTAAAACTAGCGACTGTGGTCATCAGTGGTGGGAAGGCATGCTTCTAAATACACCAAAAGCAAAACTAAGTCAGCTCATTCAACAGTCCAGGGCATGATCTCAGAGAGACAGGGTGACTAGCTCAGAGTGCACAGCTTAAGATGGGAAGTCTCCAGTGTTGTCTCTTAGTTAAAGGTCCCAAAGATGCTAGTGTATGGCTCATGTGTGCTGCATCAGTGGAGCCTGTGCAACTGAATGCATGTATTTTCCTTCCATTTTTATGGACATTTTTCAGTTAGCTTTAGCTAGTCTACTGGTGTCAGATACATGATTATCCATAGCTACAAGTTATGCTGTAACATTCTGGGCTAGTGTGGGGAGTCTAATCAGCTGGTGCAGAGGTGACTCAGAGAGAGCTCTCAACTCCTCACCTCACCTGTCAGGTTTTTGCCTAAGTACTTCATTTTTTTTAATGTAGTATAGGTACCATGGCTCACTTTCAGCTTCCAAGGTTCACTACAGGTGGTCTTGAAAAAGTCCATCAGGTAGGCCTCTGAGATAGGAAAGGCTGTAAACCTGCCCCAGAGCAGGTTTCAAACTCCACCTTTTAAAGGAACTGAAGCTGCTGGCTCAGACCCCACCTGAATGTAATTTCCTGTTGTCTATTAAATTATTTCTTCAGGTGACTTCTCCTGTCTGCAATTCTGAATTCTTTCTCATGCTGAAGATAAGGACTGAGGTTCACTCATTCACTCTGGTAACAAAAATGAATAAATATTTGACCTCACCTGTTTAATTTTCTTCCTTGTTTTCAACCAATAGAACCCAATAAGAAGACAGAGGGCAATGAAGACCATGGGGTCTTATCTACAGATGAGTCTTCCCAGGCACAGAGCAGAGCAGTGGATGGCAAGGTGTAGGTAGGGAAAGAAGAATGAAAGATACCCTCATAGCATTTGATTTGCATTTCTCTTAGAACTGGTTCTCATTTTAGATTCCATCAGATTAGACCTCAAAAATTTTCATACATGTTTTATTGATTTGTAAGTGTTTACTTAAAAGAATCACAATTTGAATAGCAATGAAAAGTACATGAATTAGTAATGATTAAGAGGGAGAGAAAATGCTTCTTTAGAACAGAATGCCAGCTATACTTGAAAAAAGTATTGACAGAATTAGAAAATCACTATTTTCTAGCAAACAACAATTGTTTCAAGCAATGGATGCAAAAACAATTGACTGAAAATACTGCTAGAATGCCATAGACTACCCAAGATATGTGCTGCAGAATATTTATTAAATTCAAAGGAAGAAAAGTTTCCCTTAGAATGGAAAAAAATGGTGGAATCACTGAACCACATAACCAAAGTTGACATTATTACTAATGGGATAATAACAATCTCCAGCCTCCTGAAATGGCACACCAGGAAGACACAGCACCATCTACGAGAATTCACTCCCTAAAATTGCTTCTATAACTACATATGATGAATTCATATTTCAGGACATTCTATAAAACAACTAGCCTGGACGCTTTACAAATGTAAATTACATGTAAAACCAAGGGTAGGAAACTCTTCAAGATTACAAGAGACCAAAGAGATAAGAAGCTAAATCAAATGCTTGAACTTTACCTGGATTCTGAATGCATCTTGATTTGTTATTGATAGCCACTAGGTCACAAAGAATCAGTCTGTGTATTTTCTATTTCTTATTCTTTTCAATTTTCCCACACAGAGTAGTTACTCAGCACAGAAATAGCCATCAAATGTCAATAGTTGCTGCTACTGTAAGATTTTTAGGTTTAGTATCATCATGAGTCTTGTTTTTCTTTGGGTTTTAGAAGACAGTATCCTATTTTTGAATAAAAGCTAATACACGAACAAAAAGTACCACCTTGAATTATTAACCCATTTAATGAGTGGACCATCCCCAGCAGCTTGCTTAATTTCTCTCACCCCAGGCTCTCTCCTATTCTTTCCTCATTTTGTCATCCCTCCTCTGATACTAAACTTGAGCTTCACAAAAATGTTATTCAAGATGTTTTTCCTGCATTTGCGGCTCTGCTAAAGTCATTCAGCATCAGCTAATTCTTATTCAACCATTTAAGCTAAAGTTCAATAATTTGCTAAATTGCTTTAAAAATTCAGACTAATACAATTCCAACAAAAAAAGAAGCAACATAGTATAGATGACATAATCACTTGTATTTCCCTTCCTCTCACCCTCTGCTATTGTCACACCCTGACACATGCAGCCATCCAAGACCCTCTGAAACAAAATCCACTCATCGGTTTCCCTCTTATGAGAGTCCATTTATCCTGGTTCTTTGACCTCATGGGAACTCCACTCTTTCCATTGTTCCACGTGTTATTCTATTAGGCTCATCCTGTTTCCATTTCTTGGCTACTCAGCTGAGACTCCATATTCCATCACCCTAATAATACTTTTTTAGAATAATCTCCAATCTATTGTCCTTTTACTGAAATTCTCTGGCAAAGACAACATGCTTGATCAATCCCACTCAAACTCGGCCTTAACACGGCCAGAAAAAAAGTAACATTACTAAGGGAACAATTTCCAATATAAATCCATACTATCCAGTCACTTGTGGTCCATGAAGCCTGCATAGCAATCTTTTCTCTAATGCTTCACACTGATATGGTAAATGTGTTCACTTTATTCAAACCTCAGGCCACCTCACCCTAGAGCTTACTTATGGTACTTGACCAAGTACTTAATCTTCTTTTTCACAGGGCAAAACAGAAGTCACCAGATAGAAACTCTTCAACCTCCCAGTACCCAACATTCCAATTTCTGCCTATCCACAGTTACTCTTTCCTAATCCATGGAGAAAGTATTCCCATACTAGTAAAGCCCGTTTTCCTCCAAGCAGTCTTGATGTCCTTTTCTTGTTTCTCTACTTTCAATCCTCCATTGTCTTTCTCTGTTGACTTTTCATGGAACCATTCCCAGAGACCTGGACCAGGCAGGCCTCTCTCACCAACTTCTGGGGATTGACCTCACTTTCACTGTTGAGGAATTCATTATTTTGTTCAGAAATTATTGAGGAATGTTCCTACACTTGCTCTCTTTCTTAGAATTTACCCTAAAACTTAAGCTTTTCACTAAAATTATTTTACTAAGTTACTAGTAATTCTCACATCATTTAAAACTCTGTCATCTGGATTGTAGATATTTTGCATTTAGAAATCTCAGAAGTAAAATAAGGGACTTGTAGTTTTAAGATCAACACATACATTTATTTAGTTTGTCTGAACTGCTATGAAAAATAGCAGAGATAGCTGATATTATAAACAACTTCTTGGAGATGTGCATCTTCTGACTGCCAGAAACTTGAACTCGATGCTACGTATAAAGAATTTTGTGTTTCAGTTAAACAGTTTTTGGGAGATACAAGTGTTTTTAAAAAAATATACCCTCTCAAATTGTAAATTGTTTTTTCACTTTTTTTGTCCTTCTTTGAAGATAAGAATGTTTCAATTGAAGAAAGTCCAATTTGAGTGTTTTCCTTTGCACTTTTTGTAGACTATTCAAATATTTTACTAACCAAGATTTGCTACATTTTCTCATGATGATTTGAAAAGTTTGGTATATTTACCAGTGATGGTTAGATCTCTAATACATTTAGATGTATAATTTTGGATTCATTTTTGCACACAATGAGTGGTAAGGGGAGTTGAATTTTGTTATTTGTTTGTTTGCATATGGCTATTTCATTGTTCCTGCAGGAATAATTGAAAAGATTGTTTCCCTACTGATTTCTCCTAATATCTTTTCCAAGAATCATTTGACACTTTAACATTATTGAATCTCTTTTACATGAGTATTATACCTATATATATATATATATATATATATATATCTCATATAGCGTGTGTGAATGTTACATCTACATCTCCATTGTTTTAGATTTTCTTTAAATTATCTCAAAATATTTTACAGTTTTTAGAATATTGATCTTATGCATTTTGTCTAATTCATCCTCCAGTGTTTAATAAATGCATTGCTATTGTAAATAATTTCAGCCTTTCAAGTATAATTTTTATTTTTAAGTATTTAGAATCATAAGTGATTTTATATTGACCTGGTGTCCTTCAACCTTGCTGACATAATGTGTTAATGATTTTTGCAGTCCCTCTCTTTCTCTCTGTATACACCTTCACACAATTATGTTATCTGATGATAAGGACATATTTCCTCTTCATTTCACCAGTCTGTATATATTTTACTGCCTCATTGCAATGATTAGAACCTTCAGCACAATAATAACTAAAAGTTGTGAGAGTAAACATCTTTGCTCTGTTCCTATTCATATAGCAAAATCATTGTCTTTTGCCTTTGCAGCAAGTTCTCAAGCAATGTCATTTTGTTAAAATATTGATAAGAAAAAACTCGACTGATGTGGGATAGCACAACATTATTCAAGTTTCCTTTTATGCCATTTTGCTTAAAGCTGCAGTTTCCAAGACCCTATCAACATTGTTCAGTGCAGAATGACTGCGTGTCAGCTGTGGATACTTGTGGTTGCCCGTGATCAAGTTGAGAGCATTTATGTCTATTCCTTGTCTGATGAGAGATTTTATAATTGGTTTGAATAAGCTTTTTATGCATCTGTAACTTTTTAGATACCACGCCATAGGAATGATCCATGAAAGAAATGAACGAAGTAAAGCCCTGGTGGAGCAGGGATTGAGTGTAGTCCACATACATGCCAAGATCCCGAGTTCACATCCTGGGGCTCTGGGTAGCGACCAGATGAACAACTGAATAAAATAAATAAAGTGCTTCTTCCTCGGCACGCCCTGGTGGAGCAGCGGTTAAGTCAGTTTCCTTGGAAGGAGGGCAGATCACATACTCCTGGGTTTGAGTCCTGGGTCTGGGGGGAAACAACCAGTGTGAACAACTAAAGTAAAAATAAAATAAAGATGCTTCCTCCTCCTTTCTCTTCCTGCCTGCTTGTCTACTTGTCTTCATTCCTGCCTGCACCTTTCCTTTAAATTAACAACAAACAAATGAATTAATGAACTGACCTTCGTTATAATTTAAATTGCCTGCACTGTAAAGGACTATGTCACAAAACTAAGAAGACAAATATTAATAGACTGGCAGAGAATATTTGTGAAAGATGTATCTGATAAAGAACTGTTATCCAAAATATACAAAGAACTCTTAAAACTCAACAATGATGAATTTTTTTAATGGGCCAAAGATCTCCCTAGCCATCTCAGTGAAGAAGACATGCAGGTGGCATAGAAGCATATAAAAAGCAACTCCAGAGCAACTGTGTTCAGGGAAATGTAAATTAAAACAATAGTCAGATATCACCATACACCTGCTAGGATGACCAAATCCCCAAAGTTGACACCACCAAATGTTGATGAGGTTGTGGAGCAAAAGGAATGCTCATTCATTGTTGGCCTGGATACAAAACAGTACAACCACATTGGAATACAGTTCTGTGGCTTCTAAAAAACAAACATTTTATCCTAAGATCAAGTAATCATGTGACAGGAAAACCCATATCACACAAAATTTGCGTATGGCTGTCTAAAGCAGATTTACTCATAGTTGCCAAATTCTGAAAGCGAGCCAAAAGTCCTGTAGAAGATAATTGGATAAATAACAGGGAGCAGAATTAGACATGGATTATTCCACTTATTTCAAAGAAATAAACTAGGAAATCCTGAAAAGATGTGAGAGAAACTTAAATGCATGTTAACTAAATGAAGAAAGTCGATCTGAAAATGCTACATATGGGATGACTCACACTATATGGCATTATAGAAGGTGTAAAACTCTGTAGACAGTAAAAGCATCCTGATGGCAGAGGGTGAAGAGAGGGGATGACTAGAAGGAGCACAGATAAATTTTCAGAGTGGAAATACTCTGTGGCACTATAATGGTGAATTTATATCATAAAGCTGTCCGAGTCCATAGAATGCACAATGCCAAGAGTAAATCCTATGTAAACTATGGACTTCAGTTGACTTATGTCAATGCAGTTTCATCATGTGTAATACACGTACCATCTTGTGAGGGATGTTGATTGTGCGGGAGGCTGTGCATGTGTTCAAACAGGGAATATGTGAAACATCTCTGTAGTTTCTACACAATGTTATTGTAAACCCAAAGATTCTTCAAAATCTACTTCTTTAAAGAAGATAACCAAACAAAAAATAAGTTTTTATTTCCCCTAGGAGCAATAATTCAGCATGTTTATTAGTTCAGTATTCACAGAGACTGTAAAGAGCAGACTGACTGCATAGAAAGAGAAACGATTGTGTTATTCTGATTTCTAATGAAATCCCCTGCTGGTTTTAGCCCTTCCTTCACTTGTCTAAGAAAAATTCATCTGCTTCAAAGATAGTCAAAGGAAACTGGATGACTACAGTTGATCCCTATACGGTATGTATGTTCTATAAAGTCAACATGAACACTGAATTAACAAATACTAATCTATTGTTCCTACGGGAAATACAGGGTTAGGTTTCTGCAAACCTCTAGTCACAAAATGTTCATAAACCAGAATGCCCTATGTATTACATGAGCTCTTTTAACAACATGTTTATAATACAGTTCTATCTCTTCAGCATGGAAAGCTTACTCTTCCATGCAGTTCTTTTCCTGAACACACTTAGCAAGTATTTTTAAAATTCTTCCACAGCATTCTTACTTGCAGACCTGTTTTGCCTGCAGTCTAACATGTTTCATGCAGCAACGCCTCCTGAACACTGTGAGACACTAGCATCCACGAGATGAGCTACCATTTTCCTGAGCCTGGGTGATGTGATCATATATTTCTTCAGTCTTCAGCTTCACCCGAATGTTGTCCACAACACTTTTTATCAGTTGCCATGTCTTGAATGTCTCAGTGTGGGCACTTTTTCACTCACAGTTTCATCATGCATTGTAGTTATTACTTCAGCCCTTTCTGGAGAGTTCTGAGGTGCAGATGGCCAGATTTCCTCTTCCTTTTTTCCTGAATAGTCTGTAGTGTTGATTTGTGAACACAGAACAAATGCCAGCAGCACAGCATTCATGCCTAAAGAAGCTTATCCAACCTTCATCAGCTACATTTGAGGTTATTTTCTCTGAAAATCCTGTCACAAATTTCTTGTGCTGAGGAACACACATTAGACAGCACTTCAACACTATATTTGGGGACCATTTTCAACGACAATATCATCAACAAAAGGTACTCAGATGTGAAAAATGCAGTATTAACGGGAGCACAGGAATGACACTCCTGGACAACCTGCAGCCAGACAAGAAGGTAGAGCATTAGCTTGTCCATTGTCAGTTAGAAACAGGCAGGTTGGATAAAAAAAAAATGTTGTCGCTCTGTCTGCCTATGTAGTGAAAGACCATGAAAACACCAAAAGTATTAATTTGGAGTCACGAAAACATTTTTGAAAGGACACAAGTTCACAAATACAGAACAGACTGCATCTATGGAAGGATTCTGCAAGAAAAAAAAGCACCTAAAAAACTTAATGGCTAATAAAGAACAAACACGTAAAATACTTGCCACATACCAGATGAAAATGGTAAGCAACCTTTCTTCAGGCAATTTTTAAAAATTTAAAGATGTTCTTGTCTTGAAACAAGTAGACTTTTCTGAGACTCAGGACTTTGCAGTCAAAAGTTGAAGAGTGACACATTGATGCAGCAGAGGAAGATGAAGCATGAGAAAGACAAAGATCGTGCTAGAAATAAAAATTCTGGGTCAAAATTCTCCAAAAATGATGTTGAAAGTGGAATGGGGAAAAGAGAATAGAAACACTGTTGGAAACACACTAAGGAATAGTGAATATATGGATGATAAAAACAAGCAAAACCAAATTTAAATAAAGAATTAAGATGAATTAGCAGGAAAATAGAAACGATGAAAGATAGCTTGAGAACTAAAGACTTCATTTTATGGAAAATCCGAATCATAAAATACAAATAACTTAAAATACAATTGAATAAACATTTTCTGAATTAAAAAAAATGTGAATGTAGAGTCAAAAAGGCAAAGTATGTCCCTTGAAAACTGACCCAGATTATTCCTATAAGGATGTAGCCTAGTAATGCTACTACCTTAAAAATATAAAATGTCATGTGGTTAGCTGGGCAAAGAAACAAGAGAGAGGGAAGGAAGGCGTGGGGGAGGAGGGAAAAGACTATTTATAAAGCAAAAAGAATCAGTGTAGCACAGAGCCAAATTTATCACAAAGCAATATTCCATGATGAAATTTATAAAACATCTACATAATTCTCCAGAAAGAATCATCCAAGTTTTATAAATAGCCAAAGGATTTTACCAATATAAACACACAAACAGTGTAGAACATGAAAGAATTAAAAGAATCCCAGGCCTGTAAAACCTAGGGGAAAATATTATCAGTGAATATTGACTTTTGATTGATTATCTAAGTTGAATATAAATTTGAATAAGATGCTTATAAATGAATATAATTATGTAAGATAAATAAAAGTATGAAGAATAAGGTGGTAGAACAGAACTTGAGTGTTTAAAACATGCTTGACAATGTAGAAATAAATATAAGTAGCGTAAGTCGAGCAGAAAAGAAAACAGGAGACAACTGTAACGCAGACTTTCCCATCTTTAATGTCTGGGAACAAAGGCGTTTCACTTGAATCTGATGAATTAAGAAAAAGAGATAGGAGTACCTTTAATTGAGGAAAGAAATGATCAATAAAAATGAGGTAGGAGAGAAAAAGAAGGCAGAATAAAACATACATAAATGAATCTGATTATTGCCCTCTGGAGGTCATGTCCTGCCTGTGGCAGGCAAGTAAATTCAGTGTAAAGAAACAGAAGATGAGGAGATCATATAAAAATACACACACACACACACACACACACACACACACGCAACATAACTTCTAGAATGAAACCACAGTTCTCCTCATTATTCATTGAACAGTACACATCAAAAATAAATATGCAACTTAGTTTTGTAAAGTTATAAATCTACAAACTTAGCCTATAATCAGAGGATAGAATCCTGACTAAACATTTCAGTCATAACAATAAATATAGACTCAAATTCATTTATTACAAGAACTTAGAGAGTTTATAAAAAAAAAAAAGCTCGATTCCATGCTGCTCACAAGAAACACAGTTAAAACAAGGATATTCAGAATATACATATATATATTTATGCGTGTATTATATATATTTTTTTTTTTTTAAGGAAAGGTACAGGCAGGAATGAAGGCAAGTAGTAGGCAAGCAGGCAGGAAGAGAGAGGAGGAAGAATCACTTCATTTTTCATTTTCACTTGTTCCCACTGGTTATCACACCATGCCTGGGACTCAAACTCATGGCATGTGGCCTGCATCAATCAGAGGCAATGGACCTAACCACTGCTCCACTGGGGCACACCTGATTCAGAATATTTAAAGAAAAGTGTGGGTAATGGCAAATGGAGAAAATACAAAGATAAAACATGAGTTATAATCTTAATATCAAAGTTTAATTCAGACCAGAAATGTAAAGCATATATAGGTCATATAGGAGCACTCATAACACCAATTAACAATAAACACAGAAGATATTAATAGTTATAACTCTATAATTACAAAAGAAATAAAGTCCACCTTTACAAAGCAAAAACTACCAGTGATTCGAAGACAAAAAGAAAAGCAAACAAGTAGGAGACTTTTCTCAGCCTATTATCAGATCACTGGGAAAATCTAAGATGTGAAAAACACAGAATAGCATAGTAAACACAGCACATCTAATCAGTTTTTCAGACTCTGGAGCCTGAAAACATAATGAATCTTCTTTCAAATGCCAATTGAACATTTACCTTTCCCTTCAAAAAAAAAAAAGAAAAGAAAAGAAAGAAATGATGGGGGGCGTGCAAAGGCCATATATCGAGCCTCAAAGGAAAGTAATTCCAAAGAGTAGAAAATAGGCGTTATTTTCTAAAGTAATTCAAAACATAAAATACTAATAAAATTAAAATGTCATTCTGTCTTAAAAATTGAGCACAACTTAGAAACACTGTGTGAACAAGACTTGAAAACATGTCTCTTGGACAACAAACCTGAGTTAGTGGGAGAACATATGCTCTTGAACAGAAGGCTGGGCATTGCAATAGGCCCAGCCTCTTAACAATTCAACAATGTGATCACAGTCAAAGGAGCAGGGATTTATTTTTAATTAAATCAGATGATGTTAAAATCATATGGAAAGGTTAAAAGCATGAACAACCAGGAAAGTTCCATAAAAAAAGAGTAGTCTTTTTTTTAATTGATTTTATTGAAGGTATACTGCATGTGAACATTAGGTAGATTTAAGATATACATGACAGTAAGTTCATATGTCTGTAATACAAAAAGTTGACCGCTATTTTCTTTTTTCCTTCTTTTAATTGCATTCATTATATATTTACAGTGTCCATTCCAATCATTATTTTTTAAAGAATCTCAGTTTCAGCTACACACTACACAATTTTATCTGAGTGCATTCACAAAATACTGACTGAACTTAGTGTTCAAGTTTGTAGTTTATGATTGACCTCACACCAAAATGATATAAATATAAAGCACTCCTTGTATTTTATTTACGACAGCCTCCTTTTAACTTAGATAATGCACACTTATTATCTCATTCTTCTCCTCTTTGCCCCTGAATATGTCACTGTTTTATCTTTTCTGTTGTATTTAGTGTCCCTTTCTTGCTTCTCCATCCAAATCCAAAATTTTAGGATTCAACTCTAACTCCACCACTTCTAAACTGTACTCTTAGCACATTTTTCTTATTCTAAGTTCCTATAGCACTTTTTATTTGTATTTCTTGTCAAGCAGTTTTTAATCACATTGAATACTTCAAATATTGTAATATTATCTTTTGCGTAGTAATGTTTTATGACCCTATGTTGGTGATGCATCATGTGAAGTTTAGAACCAATTTTTAGCATTCCTACCTAACAGTACATTTCAAAAAATGTGTCCAGCCTTACACAGACTGTGAGAAGCTTCTTAAACTTTCAAAATCTCAATTTAATTTGTATAACTAAGAGGATTAACCCCTATGATCTTCACGGCAGATCTCATCACTAACTATCCAATGCCAATTTATCATTGAGCACTTCTCTCACTTCCCACTAGGTGGCACTAGCACCAAACTCACAGTCCTGGAGAGAAGTGATTCTTTTTTTGAGGGGTAAAAAAGACAAATCAGAATAGGTTTTGTAACTCCAAACAGCTAGGGATTCTTAGTGGTGGGAGATGAAAAGATAAATCAGGGGATACCAAAGAGACAGGGGATGAATGGGGGGAATGGGATGAAGAGAATTAACTGTAAATGAAGGGAAAAAAAAAAAAGCTATGGGGGGTGGGGGGAATTATTGATAAACCTACCGTGGTTTACATAAATGTAAAAATACTGTTACATATACCTCAAAACAAGTTAATGTCAAAATGCAATATGCCTTCAATAATAATAATAAAAAACAATAGATAGTATACAGTGTATAACTGTTATAATATGTGAAGTCATTTTAGAGAATCATAGATTCCTCCTACTTTTTAATTGGACAGATATTTGCTAATAAATAACTTATAGTATCCCCCAGAAAATACTATTTGGAGTAATGTTCGTGAAATCAACCCCAAATCCCTTATTAACAAGGCACCCACTAAGTGGTGTTTTTACTAAGCACCCACTCCTGGCACATCATGATAGTTTTGAGGATACAGATGAAGTATACACATAGGTTCTTATGAGAAAAATGAGACATACATTTTTTAAAAACCATAATATAAGTTTAAAAATGGGAATGTTTTCATATTACTTTAGGCTTCAGGAATCAGCATAGATCTGTCTGTAAATTAGGCTGCTATAGATAAGTTTTGGGCTATGGGTTAAATGGGTAGTGTTAAACAAACAGAAAAAGTATTTTTTATGACTGTAACTGATTTACAAAATAAGTTTAAATGTGCAGTTTCAGTCCAGGAGAAGTATGTTGAAGCAGATGGTGGAGAATATTGAATGGCAACCTAGGTCTTTGAACTTTATTCAGTAGACCACGGGACAAAATTGAAGACTTTCAGAGTTTCATGATCAGAGCTGGGTTTTCAAAAGTTGCATCTGTTCACACAGAATGTATGATCTCACTTGCATATAGAATCTAAAATATTCAAACCCAGAAGCAGAGAGTAGAATGGTGATTGACAGGGTCTGGGGCAAGGGGAAATGGAGTGGACAGTTAAAGGATTCAAAGTTACAGTTATACAAGAAAAAATGCATCTAGATATCTGCTATACAGAGTAGTGCCTATAGCTAACTGCGCTGCATTGCATACCTAAATTTTTTCCAAGCAGGTACATCTCCTTTTAAGTGCTCTTAGCTGCAAACAGCAGCAGAAATATCAACACTAAGGGGACAGGAGAAAAACTGGGAGTTGTCTCTGGGCTTGATGGTGATGATAGTTTCATGAGTGTATACTTATCCTCAACCTCATCCAATTATATATGTTAAATCAGTACATAATTTTCATATGTCATTAATAACTCAAGAGAGTGTTCTTCTAAGATATGTCTGCAGGCAGTGTGGCTCTTGATGAAAATGAGAGGAAGGAAACAGTACTGTTGAAGGGATATGACAGTACGTTCAGGTGAGACATTATGGTGACAGAGAGGAATGCTGGCTGGGAATGAAGGCATGAGACATTAAGGAATGAAATGAAGGATGGATTAAAGTGGAGGACAAGAAAAATGAGCATAAAGACAATGACTGGATCATTTGGAGAAAACTGGAGTCAGTTTTGGTTTTGTGAGTAATATAGGAATTAAGAATTAATTGGAAACATCGGGAGTTTCAGAAGCTAACACTACAGCTTCTCCCCATAAATACAGTTTTTTTTTCTACTAAACAATAGCAACAGCTCTGAATTTCTGTTTTGTATAACCTTCAGCATGTTTGCTAATGATTTTAAAAGTTATGGTTGAGATCTGCTGAGTGTTATAATCGCAACATCATCTAAGTCAAACCTCATAACTAGACCTTTGGTGAATCCAGTAGTTAGAGTACAGAGTTCTGCAGATCTCTGGATCCTTCTCTGAAGGAATGTTTTCAAAATCTTTTAGAACAATATTGGAGAAATGTCCAGCATGGTCCCAAGAAGCGTTTGGCCCTTTCATTTATCTCAGAAACACAAACTCTCCCTTAATTCAGTTCAGATTAGATTAACAATGTTAATTGAGCATCTACTATTTACCAGGTGCTGTCATAGAGTCTAGGATAAGATTCCTTCTCCTTTGTGCTCGGAGAAGACCGTGTAGGACAGCTGACTGTGTCTCTAGGTTAGAGCAGAGTCACAAACTGGTAAGGTTTCTGGAAGAGGTGACACCTCCCCTGAATGGGAAGAATGAACACAATCCCATAACTGGAGAAGGAAGGTGTTTTAAGTCCAGAAGAGCCTGAATGAAACAGGAAAATCTGAAACAGCATGTTGATTTCAGAAACTACAAGATGTTTGGGAACATCAAGAAGTAGTCAAGAGCCTTGCGGCTGAGGCAGGAGGCAGGGGTATGGACAAGCAGGAAGAGCTCTGAGCACAGTAGCATTTTCATTTGGTGGGGGGATGGTTTACCTTAGAAAAGAGAAATAAGCACTTATTAAGCAAGAAATAAAGTGGAAGCTAGGGAAATGGAAAAGAAGAGAAGAAGGAATTTGAAGGGGAGAATACAAAGAAATGCGTAATGCATTCACCCCCAGGCAAACACTTTTTAAATTCTGTATCTTTACCTCCAGTTTTTCTTCTTATTTGATTATTATTGGTCAGATGGTCTCAGTCCACCATAGACACTTTCAATGTCTCAGTCTAAACACGAATCCAAAGGGAAAGGTTCCAAGGGCTGCTTATGCTTTATGTCGAGTCTAATAGCTGCTCTCAGGTCGAAGCCCTACGGTTACCATGGCAACCTTCAGAGCAGAAGGCAAGGCAGCTGAAGCGGCTCTGATCTAGAAGCTCTGCTGGCTGTTTGATGCTCCCAGTTTTGAACATCAAATAAACTGCAGCCAATCTTTGTGCAGACTCTGTTATGCATCAAAAACCTTCAATTACCTAAGCTGTGTATTCCAACACAGCACGTTTCCAGTGATGACTTATGGGGTCATAACTGGCTCAATCCATCGATCTTCTAGACCTTTGAAGAATCTGGCAGTGGACAAAAGCAAAAAAACAAAACTAACAACTGAAGTTACCTTTTACTGTTACCAATCATTCATTCTGCCTTTCTCCTTACTAGGAGAGTCCTAGAACAGGTTCAAGAGATAGCTGCCTCAGTTCTCTCAAGCCCTGTTGGACTAATAACCCTTCAACCAATTAATATTTCATCCATTTACTCTTGCCTGTGTATCTCTACACTATACTTACAAAAGCTTCTTCCTTTTATCTCTGCATAGAAGAACACAATGTACTTGCATAGATTTTCTTTTAAAGGAAAGGTGCAAGCAGGAGTGAAGAGCAGTAAGCAGGCAGGAAAGAACAGAGAGAAGGAAGAAACACTTTATTTATTTTATTCAGTTGTTCATCATTGGTTTTTTCCCCAGCGCCAGGCCTTGAACCAGGGACCTTGGGATGAATGTGGACTGTACCTGGTTTCATCCACAAGGCCACCAGAGTACACAATTCATGAATTTTTATGGGATTGTATTACATACAGTTTTGTAATTACTTATTTGTAAATTATTTTTTCACCCAATAATATAGTATGAGACACTTTCCAAGTCATGTTTTTCAGCTCCAATGTTTTCTATCCTAGGAATATGCCATATTTTATTCCCTCACAACTCTATTCTTTTTTTTTTTTTACAAGCTGGAACTTTCTTTTTTCAATTTTTCTTTAATAAACGAAATTGAAATGAGCACTCTGCTAAGTATGTCTACATAATGCATGTCCTTGGAATGAATATCTAAACTGCTTTTATTACACTATAAGTTTTCCTTTATTCCCAGCCTTATTGGCCTTCTTCATGGAAGACATTACTCTAGCACTCACCACCAGCATCTACACTCGACATGAGAGAGACAGCGAGAGACAGAAAAAACCCTGGGTCTGGGCATATGACTTGGGTCTCAAGTCTCAGATAATTGCCCTTCTTTTAAGAAATGTGAGACAATACAGCCCCACTACTATTTAATCTGAGTCAAGACTCTAATACTTGCATCAAAAAAGTCTTAATAATTTCTGTCTTCTTTTTTCTTTAGATCATTCATCATTTTATATCATCTCCACTATCCGCTTTGAATGACAAAAACTCTACATTCTGGACTCTTGTGAGAATGCAAAAATCAGCTTCCTTGACTGTCTGACAGATTCTGCCATCAATTACATTTAGACATGTGCTCTCTCCCTGAGTCACTGCATGGCGAGGCATCCCCATGTCCGCAAGTCAAGGCTGTTCCTATTTAAGGTGAAATCTGCCTAGGTTCCCTATAGAGGTTCAAAATGTCTTCCTGTCTTTTCCAGACCTGCTCTTTCACAAAACAAAACCAAGTTAAGTTTAAACCTCACAAGTTGTCTCCTGAATGATCACTTTCATTTCATCCCAGGTAGGGCCTTAGGCTTTTTATCAAGTTTGTGTTTGTGCTCTTCACAAATTAGAGAACTAATGTTAGAGATAGCCAGCAAATACACTAGTGGGGTGCTAACACAAGTAATTAATTTAACAGAAAAGTCAGTGAATTGGATTGCAATGGACAAAGCAGGAACTGACATCAACAATATCCCAATTTCCCACTCTTCTTTTGTAGCAGGATAGCATCTGCTCCTTCCCTCTCAGGGTAGATGTAGCTAGACAATGGCTGTCTCTTGATTATGTCTCTGGCTGTAGAGGCCTCTTCAAGTCATCATGAACGGGTAATTTGTGATGTTGAATCTCACACCACTGCCTAAGCAGGTGGGTATCTGCCACCACCTTTCCTGTGACAGGTGCACAGACCTCCTGTAACACAGGCACGGTGGCCGCCCCCACGCCGCCCTGCACCATTCCAACTCATTGTCCCCACACGTAGGGACTTACCTCTTCTGGGTCCACATGTCTCTTGTTTTCTGAAATGGAACATATATCAAAAGCTAACCGGTTTTCCAATTTTTATGGCAGCAATGGCAAATGAAGGGGCTAATGTTTTTCTTAAAGCAGAATTAGAGCCATTGGTAAGGGTGTTTTATTGTTTGGTGTATTTGCTCTGCTGAAATTTCTCGCGAGCTCTCTTTTCTCAGTTTCGCAATGAGAGATCATCACAGACTCAAAGTTAAAGACTTCCTTATTGATCAATAAATTCATCAATATAGTTGGAAAGTTTTGTTTTTTTTCAATGTGTGAGAGGCTCTGTTGGGACTGCTAATAGGTGTCATTTGTGATCTGAATTTCCCATATTGCAATTTTAGAGAGATTAAGCAGGAAACATTTTGTCTGAAGAATCTGATCACAATCTCTCAGTGTTGCAACTTCTTCCTGACAGTTTCCAGACTCGAGCATAAAAATATGTATTTATGTCTAGAAACCCTTCTAATGGGCATAGAGGTTACTAACAATCCTGTACTCTTCTGAGTAGACATAAACATAAGACTAATAATAACTCTTAGCTCCCCATTCTCTACATTCATATACAAAGACCACATTATAATTCATTTGTATAATAAAATATTTTATCATGACCATTCTGCTGCAACACGAATTTCTCATTCTGACAAAAGGCTTTTCATTTGATTTTAATTGTAATACATTTTCACTCCATTTCAAAGATTTATTCACTGAGAAGCACCTCTCCATTGCTCAGACATGGCTGTGGGAAAGTATATGGGTTTGACCACTTGGGAAAACCATTGGCAGTATACCGGGAGGAAGGGATATTCATATGCATGACTTAGCAATACCAGTCATAGTTATATACCCATCAGAAACACATCCACATGCTCACCAAAGGTAGTTAATGAAATGTTTGTAGAGTGCTATTCATAATAGCCCTAAATTGGAAATTATACAGGCAGAATGACAAGGATAAGTACAGTATATTTACGCCATGAAGTACTATACTAGATGAGGATGAGTGACATAATAACATGTAGCAATACGGATGAATCTCAGAAACAAAATTGAGTGAAGGCAGCTAGAGATGAAAACTGTATATGATAGAATTCAAGAAATTTTAAGTACAATATCTGGCGTCCCACCTCAATTGTTTGTAGTGCGAAAGCAGTCACTTTTTGGGGAATTGTAACCTGAAAGGGGCACAAGGAATGGTGGTCTGGTGAGCCTTTCTGTCATGACCTTGGTGCTAAGATGTATTCAACTTGTGAAAATGCTTTCAGCTGCATACTTAGGAGATGAATATTTTCATTTTAAGTTATAAAAATATTAAATTATCAATCTTTTTTACTTTCTCCTATCTTTTACGATCCCTTACCATAGTGCAAGAAAGGTCTGGATTTTTGTATCTGTAGTAGCCTCCTATAAAAACTTACAGCGATTCGAGAGTCTAAGAGTATTTTTGTTGTATTGTCAGTTTATCACGGTTTTTCTTTATGTTTCACATATGAGTGAAACTGTGCAGTGCTTTTCTTTCTCCTTCTGACTTACTTTGGTTTTCAGTCTCTGAAATCAAAACCGAGTTTAACAGATGATCTAGAGGAGCGGGTGGGGAGAAAACTACATGAGGGGTTCAGATTGGTAGCGGTGACAGGACTGGAACTCTGGTGATGGGTTCAGTGTGATAACAGCATTGATGGAGGTAAAAATTCTATTCTCTTGAAACACACATTATTGTAAACTAATGATATGGTCATTAAAAAAAAGATTCAGTGATACACATAAACTAATTGCATCATTTACCAGTTCTAAAACAAACCAGTTGGGGGAAATGATTTGGAATGTGGGCATAAAAATTGTAAAAAGACTAGAATACGTGAGTAGGGTGTCAGATAAACAAGTAAAGAAAGTTGAGACTCACTGTAGCATGGATAAAAATGTGTCATTACTAAGATTAGGCTGGTTACTTGTACTTGAGATATATGATGACAGAGTGAAGGCCAGGGGAAGTAAAAATTAAGGATGAGAAAGAAAAGAACACAGAGATCAGAAGAGGACTAAAGAGGACAAGTTTTATTCAGCAAATAATCTATCAGAGGATATTTATCATCTATTTTCAGTTCATATGCTAGAGGATACAAAGGTTCATATTGCAACATCTAGAAGGAAAATACAAAGTTCAGTACAAGGCATTTGCATAAGTTCTATTGGAAGACAAAATGTAATTACATAAGGAGCCATTCACATAAAGATAACAAAAACATTAACTATTTGGAGCAAGAAGGTATTTAATACAAAGAGCCAGTTACTAACAATAGGTGCCGAAAGGATAGGAGGATCAGTCTCTAGTCTCTGACACCAAGGTTGACTCCTGGTTCAACAACGGACTGGGATTGTCGAGGATTCTGAAAAGCCAGGAAGTCATCACCAAGTCTGTGGGTCCCAAAACCCTTACTGTTTGCTTGCTCCCCAAATGGGTAGCTCATGCATTGCCATCTCTCTACCCTCGCTTAATCCAGGAATTTACTTACAGTCTTAGAGACTCAAATAAAATTCCCTGTCCAAGGGGGTTTCCTTTAGAGCACAGACCTCTTGCCCAGATGCAGACTTCAGGATACAGCCACGAGCCTGTGGTTGGAGTGGGTGTGATGACATCACATTAACATGAGAAACGTCCAGCTGAGACATTAAAGGAGAAAGGACAGAGGATGGAAAAGCAGGTACCAAATCAAATCACTTTCTTCTATTCAATCATAAGAAATAAGACAGATCAGAGGGTCTGGCAGTATACTAGTTTCTTCAGAGCCTCTTTGACCTCTCGGTTCCTTAGACAATAAATGAAAGGATTGAGAGCAGGGGTGACAATAGCATAGAAGATGGAAATAACTTTGTTCATATTGAAGGCATGGATGGCTCGGGGTCGAGCATACATGAAAATAGTGGCTGAATAGAAGATGGTGACCACCACAAGGTGGGAGGCACAAGTGGAGAAGGCTTTCTGCTTTCCTGTGGGCATGCGTAGAACAGTGGCCAGAATGCATCCATAGGACAGGACAGTGATCGAGAGGGGGAATAAGAAGATGACCAAGGCCAAGACAAAGTCCACGAGCTCAGCTAGGGACATGTCTGTGCAGGAGAGGTTGAGCACTGGAGAGATGTCACAGAAGAAGTGATTGATGACATTGGGACCACAGAAGCTGAGGCGGGAGATAAAGTAGATCTTAGCCAAGGAGATGCCAAACCCAATGGCCCAGGAACCAAGAGCCAGTCGGAAGCAAAGCCCGTGGCTCATGATGGTGGGGTAGTGGAGTGGGCGGCAGATGGCTACATAACGGTCATAGGCCATGGCAGCCAGGAGCACACATTCTGTGCACATGAGCGCAATGAAGAAGTACAGTTGTATCATACAGTGCGTGAAGGAGATGCTGCTGCTCACAGACCAGAAACTGAACAGCAGCTTGGGCACAGTCACAGAGATGTACCAGGTCTCCAGGAAGGATAGGTTGGCCAGGAAGAAGTACATGGGTTTGTGCAGTGACCGGTTCTGCTGCACCAACAGAATGATGATTACATTTTCAGCCACTGTCAGAATATAGGCCACAAGGAACATCAGAAACACTGCTGCACGCATGCCCGGGGTCCCCGGGAACCCCACAAGGACGAACTTGGTGACTTGCGTCTGGTTCTCCACTTCCATCTTGGAGACAGAGGGCTTAGCTCTCCTGAGGGAAAAGTCACTTGATCAGTTTCCATGATGAGGTTAGAATCTCTAGCCATTGCCTGCTCTAACTAGCAAGAAAACTAACAGATTTCATTTATGAATAATACGTAGAGCTAGCCCATACACAGGGTATATCATAACATAATGTCATTTACTTCACTGGTACTTCTCAGGTCGCCTCTTTACATATGTTAGTGCACTCATTTTAGTGCTGAAGAAACTGAGTCTTGGAGAGGCACTAAGGAACTTACCAAGTTTCCACAGGCATCAGGACAAGAATCATGTTCAAGTCTAAATCAAAGTCCGTGTCCTATCTAGTATCCTACGTTGCTTCACAATCACCTCCAAACGAAACAGGGTGAAACTTCCATGTTTCATGCTTCCTTTGCAAAATCCAAAGATGCTTCTTGGATATCTTGACCCATCACCTACCCAGAACTCTAGAAGTTCTTTCTTATAACTCGTTGTAACTTATAACTCATCCTTCACATGCAGCTACTTTCTTTGCCTCTGCCATTAATGGAGAGGGAGGGCAGGTGTTATCCTTTGTGAGGTCAGTGAGAAGGTGAGATGGGGAGAGGGGATTTTTCAATATTAAAGACAAGAACCTCAGTCAAATACCAGGCATCCTGAGTTGCTTTATGACCTTGAAATATCAGTCTTCTGAAACCATATTTCCTCTTCTGTAAAAGTAAAATTTAATATTTACTCTTCTTAAATTACTATGGATCAAAATCTAAATGAAGCCATGTAAATGAAATTATGTATGAATTGCAAATGACAGTAAATGGGAAAGGGCTCATATTCCATGTCAGGGCAGCGAAGAAAGTAAGTGTGGGGTTGAAAAGAGGGAAGGGAGGAGCCAAGCAGAGCAGCAAGCAAAGCAAACATGGACTTCCTCTCAAGGAATATCGAGTTCTTAGAGATGAGGGTGAGAGCCTTTGGATGAATTTTTTAAAACACAAAGATAGAAGCACATAATAAATTCTGAGGTATTTTCTATGAATTTTAAAAATCAGAAAGTATGATTAGGGAAGGCCCCTCTGACCAATGAAGAGGTGACATTTAGGTAGAGAATCATTCCAGAGCCACAAGTCTTTGAAGATCTACAGTAGGAGAGGTACCCTCACATGGAGAACCTGCCATTGCTGTAGTGTGATGAGGATGGATGGTGGGAAAGGGACAGGACCCTACTGGTAATCACTGGGAAGCTGAATAGTGGTCTAGATTCAATGAGAAGCAAGGTGAAATTCAGCTCATCAGGGGCATACCATGATTTCGGCTTTGGGATGATAACTGCGATGTTGCAGAATAGTCTCTGGAAGCAATAGTAAGAATTTTAAAATTAACTGGAAGCTACTCAAAAAGGGTGACAGTAACCTTGAATATGGTGGTCTCAACTAGTGGGTAGAGTTCAGATACGCTTTAGAAAAATCATTTTCACAGTACTGATGGATTGCATATGGGAGGTAAGGGAGAAAAAGAAATGGAGGAATCTCAAATATATGTCTTATTATTGTGGTCATGGTGCATTTACTAAGATGGGGAAAAGTGGAATAATTATAAGGCATTTTCTTCATAGTTGAAATAGCAATAGACGGTGTTTTGATTAGTTTGAACAGGAAGCCTGAGCAATCAATCTAGAAAGTTCTCTATCATAATCTGAGTACTTAACAAGTGCTGGAAAATTTGCTCAACACTTTTGGCACTATGTTCCATTTAAGTCATAAAACAAAACGAATGAAATGTTGTTATTCTAATTTTTCAGATTAAGTAACGTTCCCAAGTTAGTGATAAAAATCTTATGTCAGATTCTGTCATCTAGAGCGACAATGAAGATGAGGTCTGTCAGACTGTGAGTCACAAACTTAACTGCTAGTTTGACTCATGTACAGATGAGGAAACAGATTTGGGACTCACCGCTACTTTTTTATGTTAAAATCTTCTGACAATTTTAGTTAATGTTTTCTAATCCTGCTAGATTCCATTATAGACATAGGTTTTAAAGACATACCCATATTGTGTACGACACAGATATGACACAGATATATCAACCATTCAAGACTCAAAACAGAAATAAATATTAGACATGGTTGGCAAATCTATAAGAAAAGAGAAAATCACTGAAATAAGTCTTTAAATTTAAATGTGAGAAGAAGAATTTTAAGCAGATGAATTGGAATGAACAGTCATGGAATCATGAATTAACAAAGTGTTCCATGGAGGCAACCCATTAAAGTCTGATTGCAGTGCAATTGGACAAATCATAAGAATCATAAGTGAGTGAATAAGTAGGAAATGGATGGAGAGAGAGAGAGAATATTAAATATTAGATAATGGAGATCTTCATCTGAAATATAAGGCACTTAAGAATTATTCTATAGTACAGACAATAAGTAATCACTGAATGATTTTCAACTTCTGGTGACTTTTGATGTGGGGAGATGGATTTAGATGGTTCAGGTTTGCCAAACCAGACATTATCCACCAGTTCAATGATTTACTCGCACAGCAGAGCCTTAAAAGCATGCACAAAGAAGAGATAAACCACCCATCTTCATTGTTTGTTAAAGAAACAAAGATAAACATATTTAGTGCTTCCATGTTCACAAAATTACACACACAAGTAAAAGGATTTCCCTATTTCACATCAACTAAATGAAGAGTGTGAAGCCACTAGTTATTGCCTACCGTATTTATCATTATATTTAGCCATAGTTATTGTCAACACATTATCTTACCACATTTGTGACTTTTTTATTCATAATTACAGCTTCTACTCCATTACAGCACACTCAAACTTGCTATCCCTCAGAGCAGATTTTTCCATTGACCTAGAATCAAGCATCCTAGTCATTTCTCTTTGTTCTTGTGCCTGCCATATATGCACTTCTAATTTTGTCTGGCTTTTGTACCAGGAAGGTTCCAAGTCAAACATAACCTCCCTTCTTGTCAGGACAACAGAAGTGTTGCAACCACCATGAAAAGCATGTCATGGCAGAGGCCACAGGGCAGGGAGACCAGAGGCATGGCAAGAATCTACAGGTTGGGATCAGACCCTGGGTGCTTATTTCTGATCCTACAGCAAGAGATGGCCCTTAAATGTATCTGGGTAAGTTATGCTTCCTCAGCTCACCAAAAACCTGACTGTACTAAAGAGTTCAGAAGATGAGACTATCAATCTAATCCACTGCTGGGACATGAGGGCAGGTAGGAAGGAGAGCATGACAGCAGTATTAAGATTCAGGATTTTAAAGATCGCTGCCACAGGAGACTGGAATAGAGTTGCCTCCAATAGACAATAGAAAGTGATGCTCTGAGATGGGTTCTTACCTTGCCTCAGTCGCCTCTGAGGGGACAGAACAGGAAAAGAAATCCTTCACTGATTCTAAAAGAGGAAGAAGAAAAAGAGAAAGGTTCGGGTATTGAATAGATATGAGGAAACCACTCTCTAAACCTAGAAGAAAGGAATGGGCACAGATTACCCAACTGCTCTCAAACAGATGGACAGGAAAGGATAAGAGGTGAGCCCCAGGCACCAGCACCCTATGTGTGCCTGGCGTGGTGCCAGGTGGGCTCTCTGTGCACTTTGGGGCCAGAGCACCCATTGCCTCCCCGGTGGAAGTTGCGGTGGCCTTGAGTACTCCATGCTGTGGAGGGCTTTATACAGTGTTAAGACTGTCCCTGTTTCTGCCAAGACCCAAGGGAAAAGCATATTGACAATGGCAATTCAAGTCTTATGGGAGCCATGAGAAATCTCTGTGTGTCTGCTGTGACCATCTTGTTTGTTTACATAATATTAGCTCTGTAATGGGAGATTCATCCATGACCACATGCGGTGGAAAAAGCCACCTTTGAACTTCTTTACTGAAAAACAAAGAGAAAAAAGTATATGGCTTTTAAATCTCTTTACAGATGTTCAGTTATTACTCAGTCTTCATCTGACTGGAGACAGTAATTGTGCTCCAAGGAAGATATTCATGTACAAAGTAGACTTACTTATATGACACACGAGTAAAATTTTAAATAAATCTTTGTTTTAAATTCTTATGCTTTAATTATGTGTTAAATGAATGCATCCTGGTGGGCTCATTATTACTAAGTCAGCCTTCTTTGGGAATTATTTGACCAATAATTCATCCTCTGACACAAAACTCTAATTCACTAAACATCACCCCTCTGTTACCTGCTGAACTCCCGAATAGCACTCACACAAAACAAAAAGCTGTCAAATTAATTGTGGTTTCATTAGTAGCAAATGGAGATACTGTCAATTACAAACAGCTCAGTCTACCGCATGTTTATATGGCGACTAAGCACCCTGTAATATAGTTGCTCAAATAGGGCAAGAGTATGAAAACCAAATTACAGTAAATAAAAGTAAAACTCATTTCAAATTAATGAATTCAATTTATCTCAAAGACCAGGGGCAAACTCCAACATCCCCTGAAATATGTCATCTAATATTACCCACCATTTTCCAATATGGGTTTTAAATCTATCATGATGTATGATCATTAATATAAATAGAAATAGAGCTTTGACCTAATTGTGCCTACTGTGGTGAAAATGTGCTAAGGAAACTGAAATGGGGAGAATATGTCTCCCCGAAGATAAGGAATGCCTATCTAACATGAGGGGGTTCTGTGAGTTTGACTGAGTACAGGATGCTTGGAATCTGATTTCATACATATAATCTCATGTAGCTTGGAGATGTTCAGTACATATAAACAAGCTGTTCAATGACAAGCCAACACCATCTCATCCTAGAATTCAGAGACACAGACATTCCTTGGAGTAGTTTCTGTCTAGACTGTAGTTGCAGGTTGGAAATTCTGCAGATCCCTGTCCAGAATCTACGAAAACTATGAGGAATCCCAGGGACCTCATTGTCATGTCCTTCCTTGGGCCCTGAGTTACCCAGGCTCTGCCCCCTCATTTATCCAGTCTTCCTGAATATATTACTTTACTATGACCATGTGTTGAGAGTAAGAGGTAGTTCATTTACTTATTGTTGAGTAACAGTTATTCCAGTGTATAGACACTACCACCTCCTGTACCTGTTCACCACTTGATGGGCACTGGGATCTGTTAGGGACACTCAACATTTACCTGGGCCCTTGATAACTCTGCCTTAGCCTTCATGCCTTATTGGGGAGCCTGAAGGTCACCCAGAGCCAAAATGTTATGGTTTTCTCTCTGACACACACACACACACACACACACACACACACACGTAATTTAAATTAACTGTATATATTTAAATATGATACATAAATATATATATTTATAAATAAGAATTAAAGCAAATGTGTTTGTATATGTCAGACTTGTAAAACTCTCTCGTTACAGGTCCTTTGGTGTTTTCTATGTAAATGATAACATTGCCTAAGAATAAAAACTTACATATTTCTGGGAATTTTTTGGTCTTATTTTCTTCCTTCTGCAGCCTATGTGCTTAATTTAATCTCTGTTTAGGTTCTTAAAATGTTAGCTTGACTCACTGATTTGAGACAGTTCCAGCATTAATACTTAATGCTTTAAATTTTCCTGTAAGATCTGCTTATGCTGCCAAAAACAAATTTTATGAGTTCTATTTTCTTTTCATCCAATTCAAAAAAAGACCTTTAATTTTCTTTGTGATTTCTTAATCAGTTATTTAGAAGAATGGGGTTTAATTTCCAATTGCTTTAAGATTTTTCAGTCTTTCGTTACTTGTTTCGAATCCATTATGTTTAAAGAAAATCATCTGAACTATTTCTTTTAGTTTCCATATTTTGACATTTGTATCATCTGCTGCTGGACGGAGTGTTCTAAAATGCTGCTTCAGGGTGGTTCATGAATGCTACATCTTACTGAATTTTTGTCTACTTGATTTATCAAATCCTGGGAGAATGATATTAACATCTCCAATGGTAATGGTGAAGTTGTCTTTTCCTGTCTACAGATCTGCTGTCAGCTTATTAGAATATTGGTGTGATCTTGATTAATCAATACCCTTGTCATTATATGTCTGAAATTTGCCCCAGTAACAGTCCTTATTCTGCAGATTATTTCACTTGATATTAATATGATCTAAACTTTCTGGTTAAAGTGTTGGATGATACGTATTTTTCATCTTTTTAGCTTTATTTTTATCTCATCTATGAGCTACATTAAAAGCAAATTATGGATAGCAGATAATTGTGTCTTTTTTATCATGCATGATGCCCTTCGTCTTTGTCTTTCAAGTATTATGTTGAGACCATTTTCATTTAATGTTCTTATTGGTAAACTTGCATTTAAATATATCATCCTGTTACTAGCTTTCTAGTTTTGTCTCATTTGTTCATTTTTATATTATTTCATTTTACGTCTATTTACAACTAGTTAGTTAAACCTCTTTAATTTTTAGTGAGTGCTCTAAATTTTAAACTGTAAACATTTAACATATCACAGCCCACTTTTAAAGAATGTTTCACTACTTCAAAAGGCTGTCTGATCTCACAACAGTGTATCTCTGCTTATTTTCTCCATCGGTGTGCGCTCATCTGACTATATTTACTTCTTCATGCATTTATATTATCACATTTACATATTACATTATATATTATTATATTTCTGTATGTGGAGTTTAAAACTCCACACCTTACTATTTTTACTTTAGTTAATTATCATTGAAAGATATTTTAAAATACAGGTTTTCATGTGTATTTATCTTCATTTTGCCACCCCTAGCATTCTTAATTTTTAATATAATTTCTGGTTGATATTTCTTCTTAATTTAATAAGAATGAAGAGTTTTGGTCGCATTTCTAGTACTTTGTATGCACTAGCAACACATTCGTCAGCTTTTGCTTATCTGAAAACGAATTCACATTCACTTTTTGAAAGAAATTCTTATGGAGGGTATTTTCCTCATAAGATTTTTGCTTTTCCTTTCCATATTTTAAAGGAATCCCTATTGTAGCATATAATTTCCTGTTTCTGATAAGCATGATATAGTTCTCTTTCTCTTTGATAAATATTATTCTGGGGATAATTTCTAGATTTTCCTTTATTGTTTGTTTTCTAGAAATTTGAATATGATTTTTTATCTTGCTTCAAGTTCTCTGAAATTCTTCCCTTTCAAGTTTGAAAAACTCCAACTATCTTTAAAATATTTCTTCTGCCTTCTTGCTCTTTATTCTTTTGAGACTCAAATGGAGCCAGTGCTGGAGGGTTTTAGTTCTTGAATTTCTTTCTAGTATTTTCCTTTTTTTTTCTACTGTGTGTGTGTGTTTTAGTTGGGAGAATTTTATTTCCTTCTTCTCAAGTTCACTGATTCTTCTCTATACTATGGTAAGTCTCAGGCCAATCCAGGAAATTACCTCTCACGTCCCATTTCTAGAATGTGTATCTTACTATTCTTTCATAGTTTTTATTGCTCTATGGAAAATCTTTATCTGCTAATGCACTGACCCATGTCTTTTCACTAGATTCTTTAAAATATTATTTATGGTAGTTATATTAAGGCCCTTCTCTGATAGATTCATCGTAGGTCACTTTGGGTCCAGTTCTTTTGAATGCTTTAGCATTTAATACTGGGCAATCTTTTCTTGATCTTTTTGAAAACTATATTTTATAATTATTGGTAGAAATACAGAAGATACTGGAGGATACAGTGTTTGAAAATGATTTGCTTCCTGTTCCGTTAAACTGCTGTGTGGAAGGTTGTGATGGTTCGTGCTCCACAGATTTAAAACTATTTTGGCAGTGGACTGCTATTGTCTTGTTAGACCTAGGAGAATAGAGGATTTTAGTCGGTTTGCCTCGCCACACAGCTTTTACCAAGCACAGCATTGACTTTGTCATAGAGAGTAGCTCTCTCTTTTTTTGCCCTTCCTCTAGAAATAATTGCTCTTGATCTTACTTGGTAAGGGGTTGGCTATTTCTTGCTTCTCCAAATCCAACTTCATTCTCAGGCACTGTGATCTGAGGCTGGGGGATCAGCTTCCTCAATGTTCCTACGTAGCCCGCACCCATCATGGCAGCCACCCTTTGCTTTGTGTCCATGGTTGGTCACCAGTGGGATTTTTCTGTCCCGTTCTTAGTGGACTCTGCATCAGTGCATGATCTTGGTCTGGATGTATACTTCTACCCTAGGAGAAAATGACTTCTTTTACTTGGCAGCAATGTATCTTCATCTAGACAAGTCGCACAAACTTTTCCTAAACGTTATCCAAGGTAGACTGATATTCCTCTTTATTCAATGTAAGACATGTGGTGGGAGCAGGTAGGATGCAAGTCTCTGCTCTAAGGGTGGAAAATTTATTTCTATTACTCTGCTCCATCTTGGTTCTTGAAGGCAATTTTGTTTCTTTGCCATAAAAATTGCCTTGTCATTAACTTACAACAGTTTTACTTTGATATACTCGGGTATGAGTAGTTCTTTGTATTTATGTTTATCCTTCTGATATTTATCATTTTTATGCATGTGTGGATTGATGTCATTTTTAAGTTTTGGAAAAGCTTAGCCATTATCTCTCATATATTTCTTTTGTCTGTTTTATTTCTTCTCTCCTTCTTAGACTTCAATTATAAATATGTTGGACATCATGTTCCAAAAGTTAGATTTATGTCTTGCAAGTCACTAATGATCTTTTTTTATTTCCTTCTTTATTTCTTTTATTTACCGAGTCTGGTTATTTTCTACTGACCTATCTTTGCAAATTCTTTTCATTAATCTATTGAATTCATTAATGTTTTTTATTTCACATACTTCATATTTCTTAATTCTAGATACATTATTTTTTAGGTTTCAGATATTCTTCAACATGACTTCTAATTTTTTGACATGTTAATCTGTTAATCAGTTTTTTTATGCCTGATTATCCCAATATGACACTGAAAAGAGATAGAAAATTAAGAAACTGAGAAACCAGGATGCCAAATGGATCTTCTGTGTGGATATAGAAATGATCATATGTGATGACACAATGGGTGGCAGACCAGTGTTAAATTAGGAAAATGGACGCAAATGAAGAAAAAACAGAGGGTGATGGTGCTTTCGTCTGCTATCATGAACTTCAGTGGAGCTGGAATTGTTTAGGGAAAGTAAAAAGCAATGGTCTGGAACTGTCAGAGGGTGAAAAAAGATATTTTTCCTTCTTACTCAGTATTTAATATGTTTTTGAGAGGGCTGAGGGGATTCCAAGTTCTCAGTGAACAGTCAAGTCTAAATTAGAACAATAAAAAGAAGAATATACCCAAAGGTAATACAGAGACTATAGAGCATTTTGCTGATAATGAGCATGATTTTTCAGGGGCAACTGGGGATGACTGGTATCAGAGGAGACTGCATTTTGGTCAGCTGTGTAGGTCAAACAGAGAAATGCACGGGTGAGGTCAGATAACCCATAAAGTATGGACTTCTCACCAAACCAGATAAACAAGGTTGTGAAGCATGAAAGGATTGCTTGGTTTGGCTAGTCTCTCAAGGCATAGTAAATGAGGTCTAATGCAAACTGCTTTCTAGACATTGGTTTCCATCCAAGTCCTCATTCTCTGGGGGTTACAAGAGCTTTATTTTGTACTTACTTTTCCTTTATTAACTTTGCTTTCAACACAAATAAATTTACAACCTTTGAAGCAATTTTACATTTAGAAGGTTTTTAGCTTGCTGCCTATCATCCTTTATTTTAAGCCCTCTTTTGTTGCCAGGAGTTCTTTTCACACTTTTGTTGTCCCTGTTAACATTTTAATGAAAGAGGAGTTGTTGGTGATTTTGAGTTCTTATATATGTCAATATGTAGTTCTGGCACCTTTAAAAGTGACTGATACCAAGACAATGAAGACATGCCACAGACAGGGAATCTGATAAAGAACTGTTATGCAAAATAGGCAAGGACGCTTAAGACTCAATAATAAGAAAACAAACAACTTGATTTATAATGACTCCCAAAACTTTAATAGACACTTCATCAAAGAAGATATACAGATGGAAAAAACAAATGAAAAGATGTTCCATTATCCTATCATGCTTCTTGGTATTTACCCAAAGGAATTTAAAGCTTATTTCCACACAAAACCTGCACACAAACTTTTATAGAAACTTTGTAACTGCCAAAACTTGCAAACAATGGAGATATCCTTCATTTGGTAAGTGGATTAATAAACTATGTAAATAGGCAATAGGAATACTACTCAATTTCAAAAAGAAATGTGCTATTAAGTAATGAGAAGACATAGAAGAAACAAATACATATCACTAAGAGGAAGAAATAAATCTTAAAAGGCTACGTACTGTTTGATTCCAACTTTATGACATACTGAAAAAGGCAAAATCTGAAAGAAAGAAATTTTAAAAACCAATGGTTACCAGGGATTGGAGGGAAAAAAGGATGATTAGGCTGCACACAGAGAATTTTTAGAACAGTAAAAATACTCAGTATGATACCATAATGGTGGATACATATACAACCATAATTTTGTCCAAACCCATATAATATACAATACCAAGAGCAGACCTTCAAATAAACTATGAATTTTGGATAATGATTTGTCATTATAGGCTCATTGATTATAACAAATGTATCACTCTGGTGGAAAATGTTCATAATGAGAAGGGTTTTGTAATTTGTGAGGGCCAGGAATATATGGAAAATGCCTATATCTTTATAAAATTTATTATAAACCTAAGCTACACTAAAACATAAAGTATATTAAAAACAGTGATTGATGCCTTACCTTAGTATAGGTTTTTATTTAATAGCATTTACTCTCTGAACTCTAGATACAGAGTATTCCGTTATCTCCTAAGACAGTGTAAGTCCTCACTGGGCATGTGGATAGGTCCCTGGCAGCTGTAACCTTAAGCAAAATGACATATTCTGAAAGCAGTTCCTTTAATAACATAGTTTTGTTCATTTTCAGTTTGGGATTGTTTGCTGTTTTTTTCTCACCCATGTTATAACAAAGGCACATTGAACAAAAATTGTTATTTAAGTATCTACTGTACATTAAAGACCGATTCTGTCACTGGAAGAATTATAATTTGTCCTCCAGGATTCCCACCTCCTGTATGTGCCCTGAATGGATTTTTTCTCTTGAGTATGAACATGACTTTTGAATAAGATGGGATTTCACTTCTATGCTAACATTACATTACACAGAAAAAGAGAATTGCAAGATGAGTTTATAATCCCTAATAAATTTTATTTACTCACAAGGGAGATCACCCTCAGTGAACCTGACCTAATCAGGTGCACTCTTTAAAGGTATCCAATTTGCATGGAAGTCAGAGACATTTGAAGCAGCAAAGATTCTTCTGTAGATCTTGAAAAGCATGTCACACTTTGAAAGAAGAGGACCATATACAAGAACTTGAATGTGGCCTCCTGGAGCTGATATTGGTCACCATTTAATAAGCAAGTAGTACTGCAATATAGCTGCAATGGCTTCTTCCCAAAACCAGTACATTTGGGAGGTAATTCTGGAATGCCCTGGTGGAGCATCCGTTAAGTCAATCACCTACAAAGGAGTAAGCCACATAACCCCTGGGCTCAAATTCCAGGTCTGAGGGAAAACAACCAGTGTGAACAATTAAATAAAAATAAAATTAAAAGATGCTTCTTCCTCCCTTCTTTCCCTACTTGACTGCTCACCTTCATTCCTGCCAGTACCTTTCCTTTAATAAAAAAGAACATAAATCTAGCTGACACCTTGATTTGAGCACTATGAGATCCTGAGCAGAGTCCTGTTATACTATAACTAGCCTTCTGATAAGCATAAAACACTTACTGAGGTAATATATTTGTGTTAGTTGAAGCTGCTAAATTTGTTACACAGCAAAAGAAAACAAATGAATTCTAACCTTTTTCTAAGTGAACTTCTTGTTTTGCTTATTTTCTAGATCTTTATAAACTTGAAATTCAAATTTTGCACCAACAGAACTATAAATTTTCTTCACTTTTCTTTAACTTTACAATACTTGGTGAGAACTTTTCATCTATAGAAGCATTTGTTCTTTTATTTAAGAGAAAGTTTCCCTCATAGTTGGGAGTAGAATTCCTTTTTCTTCAACATATTCTCTTCAACAGCAATACCAATTATCCATGTGTTGTATTATATTTGTCTGCATTAAAAGCTATTATCTTCTTTTGGCTTCCAAATAAGAAACTAGCTTTTCAATACTGTCAATTTTTCTTTTTCCTGATCCTCAATGTCCTAGTAATTCCTAAAATTGTTTTTTAAGTATTCCTTTCTGTCTATGATTTCTAACTCTTTTTGTATCTCAGTCTGTTAGCTTTCACCTCATCTTTCATTAAGTGGACGTGATCTTTAATTTTCTTATAAGAGCAGTAGTCAGAAATTGCCAAATCTCTAATATTCCATATCCCCTTTTCTTATTATCAAAAGCTCTGATTTTTCACCTCTGATTATATATATATGGCCAAGTGACCAAGTTCTAGTTAATAAAATGTAAGCAGTACATCTGCATGAACTTATGTTGTTTTAAAAGATTACCTAAAAGAAGTAGGCCCATCTTTCCTTCCTTTTGTTCATTTTTATAGCCAGAATATGAATGTGTTGACCTCAAGCCATATTTTGGACCATGGGCCAGAAGCTACATGACTAGAATCATGAATCAGAAAAATAAGAAACAATATTTATAATTTTGTAAGTTAGGCTGCCTTGTCTTACCTAAGTCTAAATAAATTTCCGTTTTATTTAAACCACTATTTCTTTAAGTTCTATGCCTCTCACAATCAAACATGATTCCACTAATATAAACACATGCATAAGTGTTCCTATCCTTTGTTTTTTGTTTCCTGAGGAATTCATTTGAATTGGTACCATATTAAAGGTGATTTCCCAACCTGTACTCCTCCCCTACAGGCATACCGCCATCTATTTGAGAATCAGATATGCCTTCTAAGAATTGAAGCTCAATAGCTGGATGACTTAGGTCTATATACTAAGTTTACTCATCAGCAGCCTGGAAAGTGATGAAAGAAAGAAAAAAAATCTCAGCAGAAGAAATTACCTCTATATGATTTTCCTCTGTGTTGTTAGAGCTTCCCCATAAAAACAAGTTCATCACATCTGGTTTATTGTTTACTCTGGCTCTGTTTCCGTGAAGCAAGATGCAATGTGCATCTGACTCTCTGGTCACGGATTTCAAGGAGTGTCTTATCCTACCATGGGAGTCTCTTTTCTTCCAGAAATTCCTCTTCTGCCACTGTTTACTGGTACATAACTGACAAATTAGAGTAAGGAAAATCCCTGCCATCTGATGAATATTAGTTCATTTTCTTAGTAACCCCAACTACTCTTGACTCAAGGTAGTAGAAATGAAATCTTCTAGATGGATCTGTCTCTTTCATGATCCACAGCTATTTTTATTTTTTTGCTCCCAAGAAAAGAGTTTTCCTTTACATCTGCATGAACTTATGTTGTTATCAGGCAGATAGATTAATAATATAAGCAAACTTCATTCTTTCCTTTATGACCTTAAAATAGTGTAGATTTATGGAGAGACTGAATGCCATCATATCCATGACCAGCCCACACTTCCAGTCCTCTTCTCTGGAGAAAATGAATGACATTCTTCAGAATTTTGTATAGTAATTTTGTAACAATGCTATTTATATTTTAGGAAGAATTTTTTTGTTTGATGACATCATTCAATTTGGAATAAGCCATGTGACTTGTGGCTGGAATTACTAAAAAAAATAGTGGGAAGTATTCCCTAATTTCAGTATTAGCAATTTTTTTAAAATTTTGTGTTTCTTTTTAGATATGTTAGAGTTTTATTTATTAAAATGGTATTTAGAAGGATGTCTGGATACTTATTCTTAAGACATCTTTTCCTGAAGTCTACAAGCTGTCCCTACATGAAACTCTACCAAAAGTTGAAAATTTTCTGATTTTACCATTGAGAACAAGTCCAATGAAAACATAAAAGGAGAAGACCTCTAAAGAAGCCAAAATAGTTGATCACTATTCTGTTTTAAACTGCTTTCAGATTTTTCAAAAAGATGGATACGTGACCTTGGGTAGATGCAAAGGATAAAGATGGAACTGCAAGAATGACAGAAGACCTAACATTTTAAGAGATGTGTGATTTAAAGTGTCAACTACATATGAAAAAAAAATGTGGTAGCAGTTATATTTGAAGTAAAAGAACTAGAAAAGAACAGGTCTATTTTAGAGAAGAGCTGATGATAATGTGTGGATATCGGTAAGATAAATGTTAAACTAATCATTTTATCAAACTAAAGAAACTTTGTATAATAAGGAAAAGAAAAAGCAACTCAGGAACACTATCTTGTCATAAGATGTGCAAAAAGAGAAACAGCTCATTATAAAATAATTGAAATTTTCTAGGTCCTGAATTTTAAAACAGTCCTCTTTTACATTCTGTGAAGAGAAACAGCCCATCATAAAACAATTGAAATTTTCTAGGTCCTGAATTTTAAAACAGTCCTCTTTTACATTCTGTGAAGACTCATAAAGAATAGGATATATACCAGGAATTTATGGACAAAACAAATGCGGAATTTTACTTAAATGTTAAAAATTACTGGGAGGATGAATCTGCAAATACAGGCATATTATCATGGCAAAATTCTAGGATGTATTAATAAGCACTTTTTTTGAACACTGTATGATCTGTTGTTAGTGCTTACTAGGAACTGTCTGAAGTTTACTAAGAATAAATAATGCCATACCAGCTCAAATTTTTATATTGATAGGTTGTTAAGGTGACACAGAAAGTATTTATGTTTAAAACAAAATGTACAGGTGGTTTTGTTAGGAGAGATCTGGTATTCTCTTATCTCAGAATGTGGAAGCCGTGTTTGCTAGGACCTGAATTGTGTTTCATCAAAAGATGAAGTCCTAACTCCCAGTATCTCAGATTTGGAGATAAAGCCTTTTAAAAGGTGATTAAAGTAAAATGAGGTCATATGAGTGGGTCCTCATAAAAGATGCCTGGTGTCCTTATGAAAGATTAGGGCACTGACATGCACATGCAGAAGAATGGTCATGTGAGGGCACAAATGGCAGCCACCTGCAAACCAAGAAGAGAAGCCTCAGAAGAAATCAATCCAACCTTTATCTTAGACTTCCAGCCTCTAGAACTATGGAAAGATAAGTTTCTGTAGTTTAAGTCACCTAGTCTGGGGTATTTTGTTGTGGCAGACCTAGCAAACTAATTTCTCATTTATTGCTAACTAAATATCTACAGGGTAGGAAGACAAGTTTCTGTCTAATAATGTTGGAGAGACTTCTTTACTGCTGTGAAAAGTTGAGTATCAAAGAAACAGAACACTCAAACTCAAGTCTCTGAGTTTCTCTTGGTAAACAATGTTGTTATAGTTGACTTAGCCTATAATAACCTTACATTCAGTCCTTGCAGGCTATGTGTGCCCATTTGCCAGTCTTTTCTTCCTTTCCTTTCCTCTTTCCCTTTATATCACCCTCAGCAAACATATAGGGCTCTAGTATAAAATAACAAGTTCCCTTATAGATTTTCTATCTCTGCTTTGAACATAGTCTTGAAAAACTGAAGACAATTTAGTTATTGTAAGATGTGTCTGGAAAAATTTTACATAGGCATAGACATTGAACTTGATATGCAAGGTTATTAATTGTTTACTTAATCTGCCAAAAATTCTCACAGGGTCCTGGAGAAGTGCAGATAGTGGGAACTGAAAATCTTCAAAGTAGGCATGAACAGCCCTGGGGATTCTGAATATCTGGGCACTGCAAGTGTAAGAACAGACTAGGCTTCTAGATAATAACTGGATGGAGTTCATAGCATTAAGAATTGTTGAAATAAAAATTTAGCACACTTGTGCCATAGCAGTCAAAAGCCAGAAAGAAAATGGTAATAGGATATTTGACAAAGCATTATATCATTTTAAAGAGAATGATTAAATTAGGTTTGAACAATCTACTTATAAGTAAGTTCAAAAGACTATACAGCGTCTGCTCAATAAAGGTTTTCAATTAAATTGGAAGTAGGTTTACAGAGACATACAGCTGACATGAATTATTTAATATTCTTTTTTATATTTTTTCTACTTATAGCTATGCAACAAGAAGAGAAAATAAACTAGTGTAATAATTGAAGAATCAAGATTCAAAATAATCTTGGTGAGTCGATGTGATGAGTGAAAATAAATAGTAACGATTATCAGGACTAAATGTACATATTTTCATGTGAGTTAAAAAAGATTGCAGTGGGTATGGACTATTAGTAAACTGTGTATAAGAAACAGGTCATGGGAAATTAGTTGAATAACTGTGCTGAGGAAATATTTTGGAAATAGTGTTGAACAACATTGCAAAAGCATTAAATGCCACACTGAATTATACACCTTAAAATGGCTGAAAAGGCAAATTTTATGTTTTATTTATATAGGTGTGTGTATATATATATATATATATATTTACCACAATAAAATAAGACAATAATGAAGCCATAGATACCTTGCATTTTACGAAACAAACATGCTTCTCGAAAAGCAAATGAGATCCAGTGTACTGGTTTGAACAAAGATTGTGTCATATGTTAATTAGGATATCACATGACACTATAAGGTAAGATACAAATGGTGTTGAAAATTCTAACACTGCTATAATATAAGAAAAAATGGAAAAACCATGTGTGATTATCTTGGAGGAAATAAGATTACTTTACAAATAACTGGAATACTATCATTCAGAAGAGGAACAGATACTCCTCATTCTGTTCCATAATGAAAAAGTAGACATAATTGTGGAATTTATCTTCCTATTGATTCCACAAACTAGGCCTGCTTGATGAAGCCACAAATCACTCCTTTATATATTGATACACTAATAAAATTAAAAATGAAAGGATGCACTCTTATGGCCCCAGCAACTGAGATGCAGGTGTGTAGACCATGGAAAACCCAGGGTTGCAACCCAGATGCTGGGTGAAAAATCAAAATAAAGAAGTTTCTTCCTCCTCTGGCTTTTTTACTTTCCCTCTGGAAAAATAAACAGCAGCTAAAGTCTAAATAATAGTCAAAGACAAGGTCCTCTTATAGATCATTGGCAAGATAAGGTAACAGGTGTTAGCCCACATAAGAAAATTCATTAGTCATGTAGAGGAATACCTATGTGAAAGCAGAGCTCTGGCCATAAATGGTCTTCTTTAGTGTAAGTGTGGAAGTTTTCTCAACTCATATCTAATCTTCCTTTTGGCTTTGGTGATAACAAGAAGTTCTTCCCATCATTACCCTATACCTCTGAATTTTTCTAAAACTTTCTGGAGAGCAGCCATAACTTCCTTGTTCCTCAAGCTGTAAATCAAGGGGTTCAACATAGGTGCCACCACAGCATAGAACAGAGCAACCATCTTCTCCTCTTTCTCTGAGGAGGCTGATCGTGGCCCCAGGTAAGTGAAGATGGTAGCACCAAAGCACATGCAAACCACAGTGAGGTGGGAAGCACAAGTCCCAAAGGCTTTGCTGCGTCCCTGATTAGAACGGATGCGAAGAACAGCAGCAACTATGTGTCCATAGGAGAAGAGAACCAGGGAACAGGGGAGCATGATCACCAGAAATCCTGAGATGGCCACCATGACCTTGTTGAAGGAGATGTCCACACAGGCTAGTCGTAGTACTGCCAGGGTTTCACAGGTAAAGTGATTAATAGCGTTGCGACACAGAGGAAGCCTGAAGGTAATGATTGTTTCCATCAGTGAATTCATGAAGCCAGCTACCAAGCAGCCGGCAGCCAGTCCCAGGCACAGCCCTCTATGCATGATGACTGTGTAGTGCAGTGGGTGACACACAGCCACATAACGATCATAGGCCATGGCGCCCAGCAAGAAGAACTCAGACCCACCCAAGGCCAGGGAAACGTAGAGCTGGACCACACAGCTGTAGAATGGGATGGACTTGTGGACTGAGAGAAGATGTATTAGCATTTGTGGGGCAATACTATTTGCATAGCAAAGGTCTACCAAGGATAAAACACTAAGGAAGAAGTACATAGGAGTATGAAGCCTGCTGTCCAGTCTTATCAGAAGAAGAATGAGAAAATTTCCCACTATTGTCACCAAGTACATGGCCAGGATCAGGATAAAGAGGAAGATCTGAATCTCCCAGACACTGGAGAGACCCAACAGAATGAACTCAGTCACATACGTCTGGGTCTTATTTCCTAGGCCCATGAATTTCAGAGAAGCAAAATAAATATGTCAAAATACATCATGGAAATCCAGAAAGGGTAATGACCCACTTGCAGAGCTTACCCATCTGAACTTAAAATTCTACAATATTAGCCAAATAGTCATCCAAATTGTGCTTAAACATATCCTGAGATGAAGAACACAAGGGAAGCCAGCTGTGCAGCTGAAAATCAAAGAGAAAAAAGGTTATAATCTGGAATTCAATTTATTGAAATCTAATTTTTTCTCCCAAACCTCTGCCCTTAAATGGGGATAGTAAATGGAATGAAGTATTTAGACAGAATCTGACTCAATTTAGTAGTGTGGGAAATAATTCCTGTCTTTCTGATAAGAAATTTCTTGATCTACATGAAAGATATTTTTTCTGAATTTTGAATCATGTTCAGTACCATTTCACCTCTTTTTTGTTGTTTTTAGGTTCCCCCAGATACAATCCTATTCAACTCCTTGCAGAATACAATCATGAACTATGAATGTTTTAAATAATATTCTCATAATTACTATGTGATTTTTAAAATGTATTTTCTGTAACTTGCCCTTTTATCATGAGTATCACATGAGAGTTATCCTCTTCCTGAAACCAGTGGTCTAACTGGATGAGATCAATGCAAGATGGTCTGCTTCAAGAATCAGGTAATACATGAAGAGCACATATATATATATATAGCTGCTGAAAATTCACCTCTTCTGCCCCAAAGGAAATTTAATGAACTATTTAATGATGCCAGGTTATTATTTAATAAAAATGTTTTCTTGGGAAAGAGACAGCTTATTTATTGCCCATCAGTACAATATAACTTCAATAAGTCTTTTTCAGTGAAAAGAGAAGAATAGAAGGATCATATCTTAATTATAGAACATGATAACATAGGCAATAATTGCCTTTTAACCTCAAAACAAAATTTGTTTTATGTTTACTACTTTACAGAAGAAAAGATTTGGTCCATAAAGCATACAGATAAGAGTCTAAGGTATTGGCATGCCTTGGTGCAGCAATGGTTAGGGTTAGATCAATGAATTCCAAAGGAGTAAGTCATATATCCCCACGTTCAAGTCCCAGATGCAGGAGAAGCAACCAGTATGAACAACTAAATAAAAATAAAATAAAATGCTTCTTCCTCCTTTCTTTTCCTGCCTACCTGCCTATTCACCTTCATTCATGTGTATACCTTTCCTTTAAAGTTTAAAAAAAAAAAGAGTCTAAGGTCTATGGTATAAATAATCCTGAACATGAAAGATGTCTATGAGACATTATTCCAATGGTTCTATATTCATGCTATAATTAGTGATAGACCACACTTGCATTTACCAGTTTCAACCGAAAACTTTTTGAATGATTGTTAGAGATAATACCACCTATTGCACAGATGGGATGAAGATTTAAGATTAAAGTTCATTATCATGGAGATAGCAATATTCAGAAAGCTAGTCATCAAATATTCAGGATTTACTGCAGTTTTTTTAATGGTCCAAATTGCCAAGGAGCTTAAGACAGAACTGAAAGAGATATTTTTCTTGACAATTGGTGTTAAATAGAAATAGGTGGAAATGATCGAATGATGTCAGAAACCCATTCAAGGCCCGATACAGGAAGCTTTCAGAGACCCACACCAAAATTCATTGGAACAAGATACTCACTATGAGACTGGCAAAGAAATAAACAAAGCTAAAAGATTTACACATGATTTTTCACTGTGAAAAAAGTAAAGGATTCAAAATCTTCATTACAAATAGGTCATTTATAATGAAAAATAATATTTTTCTAGGATGTTTAAAGCACAGGTTAATCCTCATGGTCCAAAAGTAATAACATAGTCTTCATTCTTTGTTGTACCCCCTTGCAAATTTTCTGCTGCATTTTTCTTCTTTGCACATTTTTTTTGTTGTTCTACCACATTTTACGTTGGGAAAAATTTCACTGGAAAATTTCCTAGTCATGAGAGCCCTGATAAATATGTGGACGGGTCATGTTACACTGCTTTCCTCTCATTATGTCGATGTTCTTCTGCTACTGCAAAGCTTCTTAGAGATTCAATTAGTTAAAGAGACCACAATGCAAAATCCAGCTAAATACAAGACCTATCCATCCTTCACTACCCAATTGCTTTGTTCCCAATGTGGCTTCCTACACTTGGCGGCTTTCAGAATATTTGCATTGAGATTGATATCAGGTCCATTTTGGTAGGCAGAAAAGACTGCTGGAAAATTCATTATAATTACTTTCTCTATGGTTTTTCTTTCAATGTAAATATTGGAAAACTAATAATGCGAACACATAGAAGTGTTTGCTTTTCCCCTTCCCATGTATTTTCTCCTTCCATTTGGATGCCACAGTGGCTGCAAATATCTATGAATCTGAGTTTCGGAAGAGACTTAAACCTTCTTCTACTTATAAAATAAATATAAGATACATAATACAGCTAAATACATAAATGATATACTTATTACATAGTAATGTAATTAATATCATTTATTGTAATGTATTAATATTTCTCTTCAGTATCTACATTGTCAGCAGTTCTTACTATCAAAGCAGGATAAATGGTTTCTAAGAAATAATTTTGTTGTGAGCTGTTCCTTAAAGGAATTCCAGTGATTTGTCCAGTATTACACACAAGACTTGCTCCAAACTCCATTTCTTCAGTATGTCTGCCTAGGATCAAAGGCAGGTGAAAGGCAGTGGATTTCCTGGTCTATCAACAGGTATTTGTGTGCACACAGGTGGCATGGGTGTGGAGATGATGGTCAATGGTGGATTCAACAGTTTAATAAAAATCAAACAAACTAACAACAAAACAGGTAGTATTGTTCTACTTCTCTCCAAAACATACCCCAAAGGAGGGCATCTACACTTTCAAGCCAGGTTGTTCTTGCCCCCTAAGTCACGTAAGTGTATTTGCAAGTGAATCATTATATATGCAAAAAAATTTTGCTTTTTTTTAATAAAATATGTTTGACATTTGAAAAAGGAAAATGTCAAAGCCAAACTCACTTCTTTATAAAGTTTTTTCAAACAACTTACCCAAGCCAGTTGCCCTGTGACTCATTGAAAGGGTAGGCTGTTTTTGAAAATTTTCTCAATCGTGTCTACTATTTTAGTGTCACATGGTGGGAAGAAAACAAGTTCCTGAATCATGCTTGCCTGGCTGGAGGGCAAAGAATCACGGAGGTGGGAAAAATGTAAGTGGAGTTAAAAACCATAATTGCATTTAGTTCTTTGTCAAGTTGATATAAAGAAATACTTACCTACTGAACATTTGCTCCATATCAGGCCTTATACTAAATACTTCATATACCTATTAATTATAACATAATACATTATAGTATTACATGATACAACATAAATAATTTAATGTAATAAAATTTAATGTAATATAATCTTCACAACAAAAATCTTAAATGTGACTTATTGTCTTTATTTTGCAGACGAAGAGTGAAGATACCATAAGTCATTGGAGGAGTCAGCAGGAAACAGGATTTTCTGATACCCAGGGGACACCCATATGCTACGCTTTTAGGTAGTATGGCCCTGTGTACAACACCGCAATAGTCATTGGTTAAAGGTTATGGATTCATTTAACATAAAATCAGGTGACAGAGCCCAAGAACTAATAGAGCATCTATGTTTGGTCCCATTCTCATGAGTCTGGTTGGCCAGATCAGATATACCCTATTCACTTGTGATGTTGAGGTGTGGCCATCAAGTCACAATTGCAACAGGACAAAGGGGGACACATACACACACCTCCCTGGTTTAGAGACTCTCTTCTTTCAGGCCAACGTGATCAGCTGGCCTCTTTCATAAACATGAGCAAGTGATCATGTCTCCACTTTGTGTCTGATATGGTGACAACCGCTGCAGCTTATAGAAGATCCAGGCATGGATTCCTTTCTTCCTCTCTAAGGAAAGATAAGAACTCCAATTATGGACAATAATGGAAATGAAAGTGATCTAATGACAGAAATGATAAAGGTGTGTGCCTTTTTTTTTAATTAGCTTTCAAAAGAAGATTTTAATCTAAGGATAGTTTTGTCTAAACAAAAGAGTATCCCCAACAAGTGAAAGAAGAGGTACCATGATGTTTCCTGGACAGAGGGGAAGAATCTTCTCTGATTGGGAAGATCTGTCTATCAGGGGACACGCCCACTCATGCACAGCTGCTCACAAGCTTCTTTTCATACTTACTTAGTTGTACATTCACAAGCATAAAGCCATAACAACTTTCTAAAGGTATTAAATATCACTGGATTCTACACTATGAAAGGGTTCATTTTGTACCACCTCAATTAACCCACTACCCAAATAAAAACCTATATCTTCACAGATTGGTAATATGGATTCTTGAGGTGTCTTTCTCAAAAAATAGCTGAAATTTAAATAAATAGTAGATAAGTATATATCTTATAGACAAAGTTGTACAAGATAGGTAAGAGGGTATTGAGATGTAAATAAAAATAAATGAGGAGATTTATTGATAAGTTGTCTATGGAAAAAGTCAAAAGTTAAAGAATTAATGATCAGAAAAGGAAGGCAAATTAGAAAGGAAAACAAAGCAAAAAATAATAGTCACACAATGAAGAAGCCAGGGAAATAACAATGAAATAAAATAAGAAATGGAAACAATGGAAATGAGAAAAAATAAAATAAATATTCATATATATCATTATTAACATATAATAAATTTATTTATTACTAAAGTCATCTAATATTTTATACACCAAGACATTCGATACTTTACTTTGTTTAGTATTCAGTCCCACAGTATATGTTTAGTTCTCCTTTGTTGTAAAATTTTCTAGAATTTGACTCGAAGATTGTGAAAGCCTGCTAAAACAGACTTACTAGGGAAATTGATAGATTCTCAGAAAATATGAACAGTGAAATACTTCAGGACAACCCAACATGTACAGAAAACATCTTCAGAAGAAAGTTTTTCTTCCGTTACATTACTGAAAACAAAAACAAAAACAAAACAATTCTCACCAAACCAGAAAAGAATATACTCACATATACTGGTTGAATAATTAATTTCCATTGAAGCTTAATTTCTGCTCTTCAACTAGTTTATCACAATCTGCTTTGTTTAGAGGGACAAATGCATCACCAGAAACATCTCTGCATTGCCAGGTCACAGTGGAGATGATCATAAGCACATGTACTTTTTCTGTGACTTTTTAAAAGTAGTTTTAAGAGGAGATAGAGATGGGATGAAGAAAAGGTTAGGTAAAATGTAAATGTATGGGAGCACAAAGGAGGAGGGGGAGCTGGCCTGGATCTGAACAGCAGACTAAGCCAGGACTCCTAGATCAGTCTGCCTCTTGTGGACATGGTCTTTCATGATACTACCTGTGGATGGTGGGTTTTCTAATCCCTCTGCTCAGTTACCTTCAGGTTCCAAAAGTACGTTTCTTTTCAGTCTGAATTGGTAGGTTATTTTTGTGGCCTCAAACGTTCAACATTTTTCCATACAAGATGACCTACAATGTCATATCACATAAGAACATTCTGCTTTCAGAAAGCTGAGGAAAACTCTAGCCCTTTACCATGATCAGTTTTTTTTTTCTCTTCTTTGCCCCAAAGTACTCAGAGAATGACTATGAAGCTAGAACCAATCATGGTGGACAACCTATCAATTGTTTTAATTTCATTTACAATGCCTGCATCTATAACTGCCAACAGCAGATTTGGTGCACCCTGTGGAGCAGCTAGCAGTTGGAGACAGTTCACATACATCTTAAGGATTCACATCCCTGAGTGGTGTGCTAAAGGTGTGGGGGATAATCAAGATAAACAACCAAATAAAAACGTTTCTTCCTCCTCTCTCTTCCTACCTGCTTGTCTGCTTCTGCTCACCTTCATTCCTGCCTTCACCTTTCCTTTAAGAAAAAGAAAAAGATTCTGTGTCTTTGAATCATTTTACTGCATCTCAACATTTTATTTTCATTGTAAATATCTATCGAATTGATGCTTTATGGGAAGGCATTTTCCTAAAATTCTAATATCACTTTTCACATCTGTAGAATGCAAATATTGACATAAATTATTCCTCTCCCAGATATATATATGTATGTATATATATATGGAGAGAGAGAGAGAGAGAGAGAGAGAGAGAGAGAGAGAGAGAGAGAGAGAGACAGGGAGAGAGCAGTCGTCTATCAATAAGTAAAATAATGCTAATGATTCATGAAATAAACATACAAAGAGAAATAAATTTGAAAGTGTAAGACTATTTATAAAACATGCACCAGTTAAGCAACCCATTCAGTATGCAACTATGGCCAGTGGGACCTAGGGAAGTCAGTGGGACCAGTCCTAGATGGGTAGATAGGGGAAGTGTTTCAGTCATCTGGTCTCTGAAGAAGTCATCTTTCTACTGGCATAAGCACAGACTTAGCACCTGACCCCTATTTCCAGGAGTCAATGCAAAGCAGAGACAAGACTGTCAATCTGGTGCTAACTCACTGGCAGGTCCAAGCCTATGACAAGAGGGAAACTCTAAAACCACTTAAAAAGTTCTGGCTTCTCCATTTGAATAGTCAACATAAATCACATCATCTTCAGAAAATGCTCTAACACAGGACAACATTGTTAAGTCACCATACTTAGGCTTGAAGAATACAGGAATTTATGGGTTACAGAAGTCAAGTTTCATAAGGTATGTGCTCCAGGAGAGTTGAAGGGAGAGTGAATATGCCGGACTCACCATTGGAGAGTGGAAGAGTGCCTTGGAAAGATAGCATCCCTGGGAAAGTTGTGGAATTTGAAGCAAGTGCGTTTGGAACAGTTAACTTTTTCTAACTTTAGTGATGAAATCTCAAGGGGCCAATTATACTTTGTTTATTAGATTTCTTTTGTTTTCCCTCCTCCTCTCTCTGGTCACTTCTGCACATAAAGCCCTAACCTACATTTCAACTTCGCAAATCAAAGTTTTGTTTCCTTGTCCCTGGAGCATGGGGAGGAACTCACCAAACTTTAATTTCTCCAGGGGGGTTACACCTGAGTCTTCAGTGATATTACCTTTGGATGGTAAGGTTTTCTAATCCCACTTGATGAGCATGAAGATGTGTTTATATGTCAACTTTCTTGCTCCAAATCACTAGGGCAACTCAGGAGATCAGTGGGATGCTCTGGGGTTCACCATCCAGTCTGAGCATGAGCAGGGGTATATTTATGCTAGTCTCTAGACAGATGTTGCTTGGTATTGGGTTCTTCTCCATGTTTGGAATTCTACCACCACATCTTGAACCCTTTTCAGAAGTTTTCCTTACCCTTCACTTTGAGGATTTTCCACATCCTGGTTTGTGCTTATGGATTATTGATATTCAGAATAAAAGTACAGCCATCCTGGGTGGAAAAAAAAAAAACTTGGTCCAAGTTTTAAATAATGCATAACAAAACCTGTAGATATCCAATGCACTTATGTTTCCCCTTCACCAAGAGTTGGAATAGAGATTTCTACTCATTTGCCTTGTCCACATGTGAGTGATGAGGATGCTGTTATCTCCAGCCCAGAGACCAGCCATTGCCCTAGAAAAGGAAGCATGAATTTCTTCTCTATGGATTATTCTAAGTGCTGGTGTCAATAGCATCTTCTCCCAGTCAATGGTCTGAGACCCACTTTCTAAGCACAATAAACAATCTGCCTGTGGAGAGCTACCCGCAGATGTGCTGGAGGTAGAAGGGGAAGTGTAATAGCAGATCCAGTAACCTCTGGACTTTGAAGAGATGGGAGAAGGAGAGGAAAAGCTGATTTTTAGCTTCCAAAATGTTGCTGCAGTTTCTCATTAGAATTTTATTTATTTTGTCATTTACTTAATCTCATTTCTTATCTTTCAACCATTAATTAGTTTGGTGTTAGGAAGGAATGGATATAAACTCATTTTAAATATATTTCCTCTCTTTTAGATACTAGGAATTAACTTTTATGGTAGTGATGACATTTTTCTGTTATTAAGGCCCTTTGTTCTAACATCATTCATTTAGTAATATACATTTTAGTAGTATGTATCTAAATTTATTTGAGACTGGATGTTTATGACATACTAAATCCCAGTATAAAAAGTTCCTTTAGTGATGTTATTGAGATTCACTGATACATCTTTTTCTATACAAATACCACCATTTAATTATAGTTACTTTATAACATGAGTTGATATATTCTATGGTGGGTATTCTTCCATTATTATACTTCTTTCTCAAAAACTTCATAAAGGTTGAATACCCTTAGTGCATCGCAAATTTAATTCAATGGAGAATCTGAAAATTTATCCTTTAGATCATATAAGAAAAGAAAATAGATATAGAAAGGTCCAAAGATTTAAGGAAAACTATCACTATTTAGAAATTATATAATTAGATATCAAGGAAACATTTTTTAACAATCTATTAGATTAATAATTAGATACATGACCATTCTTTAGATGTTGATAGAATATCTAAGAAACAATGAAACAAATAATAAAATGAAGTGTCACTTATAATAGCAACACAAATTATAAGGTATTTAGAAATTTCTTAACAGAGTATATATGAACTTTGTCAAACAGTTAGTCATCCCAAAGTTCTCATCTGCTTTTACTATTTTACTTTTCTCCATAGCAATTAATACCATATTATATGTTATAGATGGTATTTATTATATTCATTTTCTGTTTCCCTAAGTAGATGGTAATCTCCATGAGGGCAGAGATTTCTGTCTGATTTTCATTGTTATCCCCAGCACCTAAGAGTAGCATGTAATAGGCATTTGATAAATATAGAGAAAATATTAAAATTCTAAGATATCAAAAATTACCTGGACAACAATAAATACATTTCATGCTTTGGATCAGACAATCCAATGTTATACAAATGTCAGTTCTCCTTAATCTATAAATTATATGCAAACCAAATCAATATTTAGGGTAAACATCTTTGAGAATTTAATAAAATTACTCAAAATATATATGAAATTAATTACTTTATAAATATCGATGGATCAACCTTAAATATAAATAAGAAAATAAACATAAAGGTACCAGTTATTTATGTATTTAGTAACATATTTGAATGATGGGTTTGCTGATCTTATTTGATATATGACAAATGAAGACATACTACAAACCAAAATGATTTCTAAAACTAGAATAAAAGAATTCCATGATACCATAAGGAAACAAAAAAGAATAGAGTTCAAAGACAAACATAATACACATTCAAGTTACTAAAGGAGTGAATAAAGAATAGGTTAGGTAACAAATAGTCCACAATGTCAGGGAAAAAAATAACATGGTCCATATTTAACAACATATGCAAAAGTGAGTATCAGAAAAAACTAAAATAACTGTAAAAGATAGAAACACAACACTTAAGTAAAAAAATAGAATATTTTATCATATGGATGCATGATTGTTTTAGAAAAAAACTTCACAAACATAAATAATAGGATGAAAATTGATAAATTGAACTATATCAACATGAAGGCTTTCAGTTTAATAAAGTATTTCATTAATATAACTTACAGAGTGGGAATATAAGTTGGAGGTATGTATTTAAAATGATTTAAACAGAAAAGATATATACATATATGCATATACATATACAAATACACACACAGACATATACCAAAGAGGAAATTGAAAACAAAAGAAAAAATAAGTAAATAAATGAACGTATAATGTGTAGCAATAAAAATCCAAAAGATTGATAATATGCCTCACTCAGAAAATACGTATTGTGCGCCTACTAGAGACAGGCACTATTCTAGAAACGTGGTATACATAAATGAAGCACACAAAGAGTTCTGCTTTCAAGGGGCTTTTATTTAGGGCTGGGGGAAGTTGAGGCAAAGGAAAAAGTCATTAAAATGGGCTAATTGCAAAATAAGTTAGAATGATAAGTTCTTTGGAAAATGAACTAACAGGAGAAAGTTGTGATGACAACTGAGGAAGAATGGGAGGAGATGAGGAAGGGGTCAGATGAGAAAGAGATTTTCGAACAGAAAGCAGAGCTACAAAATAGGTTTGTGTCCATTGTAATGACTTTGGGTTTTATCCTGTGCAACCAAAAGATTGAAAATAGACATGACCTGATTTGAGTTATGCTATAAAGGTTTCACTCTGAGTGCTGAGATATTCGGAGAGATATTGTGGCAGGCATGGGTGAAGACAATAGCTCACATCAGGTGTGGGAATGAAAATGATGATAAGCAATCGTATTCAATATATATTTTGAAAGTAGAGGCAAAGGGATATTCTTGCATTTTTGAACCACATATGAGAAAAAGAGTGGTAGATGGTTTAATTGCTGCAATGCTGGGGTTAACATAAACTGAAGTAAAGAAGGCATGTGCAGAACAGTCTGGGGTGAAGGCAGATGAGAATCAGGAGTTCAGTACACTAAGACATGGTCGTGTTGATTACTTATCATGACAATGCAAAATGAAAGTTTTAGATCTTTCTGGACAGAAAATTTCAAAACATGAAGGTTAGATAGATAAGAACCCCATGTGCACTGAAGTAGGAGTATCAGCATATAAAGCCATTCTTCAGATCATCATCTATGATCTACAACTTGGATTCCATGTAGATTTCCAAAAAAAATTCTCACATGGGCCCCTAACAGAGTATGCATTATGTTTATTATTGTGCTGTAAGTGGTGGTGGGGAGTTGAGAGCAGTAACAGTGATAAGTAAAATGTGGTGAGCACTGTGGATTATGTATTAAGTTAGAAGTAATGAACTAGCAATATGTATGGATCTTAAATATATAGTCTTGCATGAAAAACACTAAGATGTAAGATGAAAAGTTAACAAAATAAGGCATATTTAAATATACATAAATGCATCTCAAACACATTTCTGTGCATTAGATAAACTGTCTATACAGCAAAGAAGAAATAATTGGAAAGAATGGATAAAGAGAATGAATTTCATTAAATTAATAAGAAAAGCTTTGCAAAGATGATAATGTTCTGTGCACTGAAGAGTATTATTAATTGATAACTCAGTGCTTCATCTGAGTTTTTAAGTTGCTAATATCCTAAATTCCAACATATATGGTCTTTATTTACTTCATAAAAGGCAACTCTTAAAATAGTAAAGCAAGTTTCAATCAATTCAATAGGAATTTATTTTCCTTACTGAGCACAAGAATTGTGATAAAAATGTGGAGTCCTTGCTCTCAAGAAGCTTACAGACATACTAAGGAATACACAATTTGCCCTTTTCAAGGCAGAAGCATAGAGTTTTCTCCTTTAAAAAAAATTGGGGTATCAGAACACCACTACTTCTGAGGTTCTATTCAAAACTTTATTATAATTATTATGATGCTAATCAATAGGATTCAGAATTTCCAGAAGACATTATTTATTATATTTGTTTTTATCTATTAGAAAATTATCAATACATTTAATAAGTCGTATTTCATGTGCAGAAAATTTACAGGCCTATAATCATTTTCTCCACAGATGTATATGGCTTGTAGAAAAGTAAAATTTCCTTTGATAGAGATTTACTGTTTTCTTCAGACCTTTGATAGACAGCTATTGTGCTAGGAGAACAACACAAAGGAGGGAAAAGGAATGCACATGGAGATGAAGAAGCAGATAGCAGCTGGCCCACAACAGGTTCTACATGTGTGTATTTTTAAAGATGTAACCTGATTTATTTTCTAAGATAAAGCTGACTTCTATAGGTCAAAAGGCTCATGTTACTCAAGTAAATTGTGGGGAAAGAAAATAATGAGACCTATAGACAATATGGCGACTTTAAAGACATATCATTCAAAAAACAGGGCAAAACTAAATGACAGTGATAAAGAGTGTTTGCTTCAGTAATAAAGCCATAAATAAATACAATACAGTGACTATTACAAAGGTCAGGACAGTATTTATTGTGGGGAAAAGAGTTGTGATGAAACTGGGATCATGGACAGGTTTCTATTGTGGCTGGCAGTTTTGTTTTGTTTTGTTTTTTTCACTTAAGTCGAAATCTTTACTACAGGAATTTTGACTTCTAAAAATGTACTTAAATAGATATTTTAGGTACACCCTGGTGGAGTAGCAGTTAGTTTAGTTGCCTTCAAAGGAGCACAGGCCATGTACCCCTGGGTTTGAGTTCTGAATGGAGAGTCGGGGGACAACCAGTGTGAACAACTAAATGAAAACAAATTACAGGGCTTCTTCCTCCTCTCCCTCCTGTCTGCCTTCCTGCATTCCTGCCTGCACCTTTCCTTTAAAAAAAAAGACTTCTCTTAGTGATTTTTAGACCTTTAGTGATTTTTCTACTCCATATTTTATTTTACAACATAAAATGCAAATAATAGGTTTAAAAATTAAAGTTGCTATGTGAAGAAAAACAGTTTAGAGAAGAAGTAGAAAGAGATCAAACTGATCACATATTTTGTTGGTAAAGCTAATGGAATATCCTAAAAGACTGGATGTAAAGGAAAGTAATCATAGTTACTCTGAGTGTATGAAGCTAACTTTTACTAAAACCATGAAGGTGTATTGGGCAGAAGAAAGAAGGAGGTTCAGATAAAAGCAGCAAAAAAGAATAACAGTCCTATTTTAACTATGTTAAGAATGATATTCATAGAAGTGAAGATGTTAAGCAAGCAAACAGATTGTGTTTTTTGCAGAAAGGTTTTGTTTGCCTTTAAAAGGAAAACTAGCTTAGATAAATAGATCCTATATGCAGGAATGCATCCACACATGCATACATACGTACATGCATACCATAGTTCTGGGTTAAAGTACCTGGAACAGACCTAGAATAGAGATTCATGATAGCCAAAGCAATGGGAAGAAAGTTTGTTTAAAATAATTGCATATAAGTAAAGTGTCAATAATGGTAGTCGTGTACTTATATCCTAAAAGCTATTTTAAAATACATTTAAATATCTATGTTAAGCCAACAATTCTGTTGTTTTACACAGGCTACGTATAATTTTCAAAATAATTACACATACTGGAAATTGTATTTCTTTCTCTAGCTGAAGAACCTTAGAGGTGAGAAAGATTAAGGATATTTTCAAAGCCATGTTGCTATTTAAGTTTGGGGCAAAATAGGGAGCGTGGTTCTTTTCATCTTGTAGCACGCCATTGACTACGCTGCCTTTCCTGAAACAAAGGAGGATTATAAATGACACCAGCTGATCAACAATCCAGCTTAACAAGCGAAGGCTTATTATTTGCTAACACAGGGTAAAATAGGTCAGTGATATACAGTTAAAATGTGGACTTATGTGGAAAGCCAGATTACTGAAAATGTGCTCCCCGCAATCTACCTTATTAGGAAATCTGAAAAGAAAAGACAAATCCATCATTTCCTCTTTGGAATGTTATTCTTTGGATTCTTGGAGGAAGAGTAGATTCTTGAATTTACCCCTCTTCACTAAATTTTCCCAGCACTTTTCTTAGGGCACTCATCACCTCCTTGTTCCTCAAGCTGTAGATCAAGGGATTCAACATGGGAGTCACCACAGCGTAGAAGAGGGCAACCATCTTCTCCTGCTCTGCGGAGGAGCCAGCCTGCGGTCTCATGTATGTGAAGATGGCGGCCCCAAAGCACATGGAAACCACAGTGAAGTGGGAGGCACAGGTCCCAAACGCTTTCCGGCGACCCTGATTGGAACGAATGTGTAAGATAGCAGCAACTATACGTACATAGGAGAACAGGATCATACAACAGGGAAGCATGACCACCAGAAATCCTGAGATGCCCACCATGACCAAGTTGAAGGAGATGTCCACACAGCTCAGCCTCAGCACGGCCAACATTTCACAGGCAAAGTGATTGATAACATTACGGCACATAGGGAGGTGAAAGATGATGATTGTCTGCATCAGTGAATTCATGAAACCAGCCACTAAGCAGCCGGCAGCCAGTCCCAGGCACAGCCCTCCATGCATGATGACCATGTAGCGCAGAGGATGGCACACAGCCACAAAGCGATCATAGGCCATGGCGCCCAGCAGGAAGAACTCCGCACTGCCCATTGCCAGAGAGATGAACAGCTGGAGTACACAGCTGTGCAACGGGATGGATTTCCAGGCTGAGAGGAAATGGACAAGCATCTGTGGGACAGTGCTGTTGGTATAACAGATATCCACAAAAGACAGAACACTGAGGAAAAAGTACATGGGTGTCTTTAACCTGCTGTCCAGTCTGATAAGGAGAATGATGAGGAAGTTCCCCAGCACTGTCACCACATACATGGCCAGGAACAGAATGAAGAGGGTGACCTGAGTGTTCCAATCACTAGACAGTCCCAGCAGAATGAATTCACTCATCCATGTCTGGTTTTCCCTACCCATGAGACTGAAGGGCCAAATCCAAGTTATAAATCCATACATATTAGATCTTTAAGGTGGTAGAGAGCCTGATCAGGTCATTTCCACCCAAGAACCATTTCATATTAAAGAGTCTAATTCCTGAGATTCTATGTCCTTTTCAGTGTATAGAATAGAATTCATTGTTGTGTAGCTCAGATTTAAGGAGAAAAGTAAACTCTTCTCTTTCATTACACAGGAACGGTTCTACTAAAATGCTTAGAAATGTGAGTTAAAAAGATGTATCATTAAACCCGATTCTCTTCTTTAGAGTCAATATCCATTCAGGGATTTTGTTTACCAGGTTTTTCCCTCCTTACTATCTCAGTCCATGTTGAAACCTAAGAGGTAGGAATAGTTCTTTGAAATTCAACATTTTACTTCTAGATTCTTTAGGAAAATGTGATGTTAAGTTTTCTTATTTTGAAATCATAAATTAAGGTTACAAGTTAGAAGGAATACAAGAAATGTAGATTTTTAAGTAGCAAAACATGGTCAAAATTCACATTTCAGAGTCAGGGAACTAAAGAACAAAGAACTGGATGATCAGGCTCAGTTTCAAAGTTTTCATCTGAGTAAGAAAGTAAAAATTCTTGATATTATTTTCTTCCTTCAGAATTTGAACCGAGCCTAAATTAGCACACGGTTATGGCTGTCAAGAAACAAATCCATCAAAGATAACTTCGTGTCTTGGATTATGATCATTATGGCTTGGAGACTATGATGTGATGGAAAAAAATAATAACTATTGATTATCTCTTTCTTTTAACTCCCCCTCCCTTTTATCATCATGTGAAATATTTAGCTATTTTCCCCCTTAGGAAACTTTTGTCTTTTCTCATCCCTCTACGGTCTCATGTGATCAGAAGCCAATAATCTAGTTTCTCAATGCCATCCTCAAACTTCCTAATCTTACTAAACTTTAGAAATTTGGAAAGGTCAAGGGTTCTGGTTATCAGAACCTCTCTGGAATTCTTAGTAATTTTGTTTGCACCTCGTTCAAATCAAAAGTGATTTCAAAAACTTCACAATCTAAACAAAACCCACTCGAGTCCCCACATACTCTGTACCTCTAATTACCCTGCCCTATGGCCAGAATAAGTGAAACTCATGTACAGCTGTCCCAAGAAGATAGTATCTGTTTGTCATCTGTGATCAGAGAATACCATTGAACGTGTGATGAAAATCATACTTTGAGTTAAGGATATTTATGCAGAAAGGACAGCTAACTGTAAATAAACAGTATACGAAGGACATTTGGAGTAGCCAGCTGAGGAAGAGTCTTTGGGCATTTGCATATGATGATACATATGCGCATGATGTCCTTTATCTATGAATAAGTCAACCTTCCCAACTTCAAGAGTTCATTTAACTGTCTCCTCAGTTACAACCAGAGGAGACAATAAAAATGCAAAATGTCCTTTAATTCTTTAGAATTTATTCTAAAACTTCAAAAGATTAGCAAATCACTTTGTGATATGTTTATCAAAGAAAGAGAAACCTACCTTTTATCTCTACTGAAAAAGGAAAATTTGGAATACAAAAGTATCGCTATCAAAGACCTCAGATATAAAAGGGAGACCAGTAATCTCAGAGGGAAAATCAGTATCTGGACCTATCAATGGAAATGGACATGTACTGATACTATTTTGTGAGGTAGTCCCAGGAGGTGAGTGGGTAAACTCTTAATTCTACTATAACCTATGAAACAAGCCCTGTAAAAGAAAGGCATTTGCAGATAACTAAGAAGAAAATAACAACAACAACTAAAGCAGTGTAAAAAGTAGGTGAGGATAATTTAATTCATTCTCAAGTACCAAATAAGGAGACTTTGATTTAAAAAAAAATCTGATTGATGCTAATGTCTTGGAATTAAAGTCTTTCACATCTTAAAAACTAATAATAATCAGTTTTGGCTTTGAATAAAAGAATGAAGTAATCCCTTAATCTTTCATCACTAATTATCTAGAAAGACCCAGAAAGGAGGTATTGATTACAAATAGAAACACTCATGGTTAGCCTGTCATGTTTCAGTCTCATCTTCTTGTTGTTTAAACTCTTCCTCCCTGGGACTGAATGAACTGCTTTAACAATAAATTTATTTTGAATTTCCCAGTTCAACTCTTATTACCTACTTTCTTCATTCAGCAAAAGAGAGTACTGAAAAGAGGGAAGTAGGGTAGAATAAGGATATAAGAGCAAAAAGGATGATTTGTTTTCACCCAAAGGAAAAAAATTAAATTCAAATTTGAAAGCACCTTGGAAAATTTGATGAATAAAAATTAAAAGTAGATTTCAAAATGCAAGGTGAAAGCATTATAAATGACATTAATAGTAAAGATAAAAACTTCCTACCCCACCTTGTCTTCCTGGAGCTGTGATTCAAGCTTCCTGCAGTTAAACATTCTTAAAGAAAGTCACTTGGAAAGTTTGAGATTTTTCAGAAATGTGAATTAGCTAAGTGGCTCTCCCACCCACTCCTTACTTCCTTGAGCACACCTGCTTTGCTTGGGGGCAACAGGAAGTTTAAAACCAGTTATCCACATAAGGTTGCTTCTTGACCGTCATCAAGTAAGAATGAGCCGGACAGCACACACAGGTCCTCTGGTCCAGATTTCCAAGGGTGGGCCAGTGTTGTGGGTTGGCAGGGGCCTTGGGGAACAGGACCAATAGGATGTAACTTGGGGACTTCCAGAAATACCGACACCTATGCTAGGTGTTTCGTTGCTCAGAGGTATCTAAAAGAACTTTTTCCTCAGCTTGGCAACCCAAAATGTGTTTATTAAAACCACTGGCCAGATGGGACACTTCCTTCTCCAATAAACGTATCCAATCCAGTTGTCACATGAACCTGGGAAGAGGCTGAGTTAAAGAGACCCTGGTTTGCTGACTCATGGTCCTAATAATCCACAGGAGAGCCTCTGAACTCCACCACCTTACTTTCAGGACAGGACTGCTCAGGAAAAGCAAGATGTGGGATTTGAAAAAAGTAACTTTCTTTTCCCTCAGAGATAAAATCTCTACAGGCCAATTATCTGTGTTTTTGTTACTTCTCCTTCCCCTATACTGATTTACTCACTTAACTTTGCAAATAGGAACTTAGCTTTTCCTGACACTGAATCACAAAAATTCAGAAGTTCCAGTTCCCTTGGAGATAATCTCTTAAATCCTTGCTTTGTTTTGAGGAAATTATAACATATTGTGACTTTCTGTCCACTTATTCATTATTGAGACCATTTGACCTGAATTATTTATCAACCATTTGTGGAATTGAGCAAGATCTCCTGCAATATTATTCTTAGTTTTATGAACTATAATTAAATATGTTGTTCACAACTGAAACAACTATTATGTGGAACTTTCCCCCATTTTGTCTCATTTTTAGAAGATTCCTCTTAACCAAGCATTGTCAAAGTATTTAACTATTTCTGTATCTAGATATCTCTCCTCATTTATTGCAAACACTACAAAAATTTACCACTTTAAACATCTCAACTCATGTATCTGTTCTACTGGTGATGTCAAGATTGTTTTTAGTGTATTGCTATTAAAAATAATACCATATTGAATATTCATGTACACATACTGATATATACATACACTCATACACTCATGCATACATACACTCTTCTTTTGTCCCATGGATGTATCCGTTAGAGTGTGTGACTGTCCACCTTTAGTTAATATTGTCCATTTTGTTCAAAGATGTACCAATAATATTCCCATTAACTATACACAGATTTCCTCCACTAACCAAATCTAGAACATTCCTATTTGATATGTGTAAGGTTTATCTGGGCTCCACGAGGAGAAAAGTTCAATCAGACAGAAAGCAGAATAGTCAGGGCTTTATTGGACTTTGCGCTCCCGGGCGAAACTCCCAAGTCCGCAAAACGGGCCTGGGGAAGTCACGCGCAGAACAAAGGGGGACCGGCTCTTTAAGCAGAGGAATTTCGCGGGCTTCCCATATTGCGATTGGGGATTGGCCCTGTGAATCCAGGTGTGGGGGTCGCATCCCTTATTCTGACGTCATCCACCTTTTTCCCGTGCTTGGCCGCCGGGCATGCCCGCTGTCCCTGCCCGCTGTCCCTGCCCGCTGTCCCTGCCCGCTGTCCCGTCTTTCTGAGCCAGCCTAACAATATGATTTTGTGGGTACTTTTGAAACAAGGAACTAGAAAAAATTCATTTTTGCTGGGTTACTCTGTAAACCACAAGCCCTGAGGACCTCACTTTCTAGCTAATCCTCTGGCAGTGAAACAGAAACCTTAGACCCTCCTAGTAAAACCTTGGCTGTCGGGGTTTCTGTTAATCTGCTGAGATCTAGGAAGAAGCTAAATGTCAAACAAGATAGCTTAAGACATTTAGGGTGTGACCTCTGCTTCCATAAACCACTTATGATAATTGCTTGTTAAACCACTTACAAACATACCCCAGGACACCTGGAAAAACTAAGTTATAAATACCCTGTGTTGTTTGGGTTTGGGCCTGCTCGATTTGGGTCAATGCTTTCCCACTTGCAGCCACGGGCTAATAAACTCCCCTCAAACTAACCTCTGGTCTGCATCTCTGATCTTGCCTGGGAAAAAACTTTGCAACACTTTTGAGGTTGGGAATGTCATCACTATTAATCTACATGGAAAAAATCAGCACTTCCAGGCCCTCAAAATAATTTACCAAGCCATATCAAATAGGAATGTTCTACTTTTGAAGAACAAAGAACATGTGTACGATTTCTTTGGCTCTAACCTTTCTTTACCCTTAACTTGTGATTCTTTTCATTGTAACCATAGTGATGGGTATATAGAGGTATCTCAATGTTATTATAGGTTTCATTTCTCCAATGACTAATGAGGTACATATTTTAAATCTATTGACCATTTGGATATTCAATTTTCTGAGAGGTACATTTAATTTGTTGCATATTTTTCTGTTGGCTATCTCTTTGTCTTACTAGTTTTAGTTCTTTATATATTTTGGATATGTCATTTATCATTATTATGTTTGTCATTATCAATATTTTCTCCTGTACTTTAGCTATCTTATCCATCTTTTCTTAATGGTGCCTCTGATGAAGTAATGTTCTAAATTTTAATATAGTTCTATTTATTATTTACTCATATGTTTGCTTTTTTGTGTCTTGAGTGATAACCTCACTGCTTACCCCAATTATGAAATTATTATCAAATATTATATTATTAACATAGTTTTAATTTTCACCTTTAGTTCAGTGCATTTGGAATATATTTCTGTGTATAATCTAGACCATTTTTTTCTTTGTTATTCTCCACTGTTGCCAGAAATCAAATTTCAACTTGTGTATGTATGTTGATTTCCACACTTTTTTCCCTAATCCATTAGTCTTTTCTTTTCCCTAACCCAATATCATACTGTCTTTATTAATGTAACTTTACATTGTTCTGCCATGGCATAACTTCTCTTTGTCTTATTGATTCTATTTTTTTATGTATTTTAAATCTGATTCTACAATTTCAAATTGTTGGCCTATTCATGGGCATTTGAATTTTCAAAGAAAATAAAGAGAAACTTTGCATTTCAGTTTGATACAGTATGACCAATGGAAACCTAACAAAATCATAGCAAAGTACATCCATTGATTTATACAAATAATGCATATGACCGTTTTCCTTAAGATAGAAAAGTTGATTCAGTTTCATAAAACAATCAATGCATAAAACACATTACTAAACTAAAAGGAGAAAACAATCACATGATCATATTGATAGGTACAGAAAATTATTTTATTTTTAAAATTTTATGGAAGTAGCATTACATAATAGCATGATCTAAGTTTAACTTGTGCACCATTGCAAATCAGTACTACAGACAAGACCACTGCTTCCTAGAACAAAAGGCAGAAATAATTAAAGGAAAACAAAAATATCCAGCACCCAAACCATAAAACTCATAATGTATGTAATAAATATATTGGTTCAGACACTCAAAGCACAGTCTCCAGGCTCTAGCAAAAAGGAATTCAGACAGATCATAGTGAGGAAAAATGTCTATCGAGAGACACATACAGAACCTATTCTCCTGAAACATATGGTAAACCAATGTAAAATTAATAAATATTAGTAAAAAAAATCTACTGAGACCTTAAGAATACATACCTTTAAAAATTGAAAATGAAATAAAGAGGTATAGAGTTATGCAAACGATAAAAGTATCCAGTCAGTAGACAAAAAAATTGCAAGCCATGTGAAGGTCATAAACTTAAACACTAAAGATGCAATCAGAAAACAATGAAATAGAAAACAAAAATAGAGAAAATCAAGGAAAACAAAAGCTTATTCTTTGAAGGATCAATACAGTTGATAAGCTTCTATCCAGACTGACACAGAGAGAAGTGAGAGGAAAGAAATGATCAATGTAAAACGTACCTAAAGGTGACATAGCTACTGGTCCTACAGACATCAAAAGAATAAAAATAGAACTTCATGTCAAAACATCTAAATATTTAAATAAAATTGTAAATATTTAGAAAGATTTCTGCTGCCAAAACTCTCACAAGATTAAATAGACCATCTGAATAGCCCTTTATCTCCAAAATACCTTGAATTTGCTGTTTAAAACTTTACCACAAAGGAAACAACAGACTCAGTGATTTCACTGGTGATTTTTTTCCATTTAAGAAAGAAATGTTTCCTTCCGAACTCTCCTAGAAAATTGAAGTAATTCATTGCCCGGATACCAAAACCAGACAAAAAAAATTAATAAAGAAATTACAGATCAAAATCATAATAAAAATTTACAGATCAAAATTATTCATCATAAATACAAAAATACTTTTTAAAATATTAGTGAAGTGATTCCACCTATATAAAAAATAAATATATTATTTTCAAATTTAGTTTATCCCCAGAAATGCTTATTAGTACAACATTCAATGATTGATATTCTTCAAAAATGTCCAGGCATGAAAGACAGGAACTGCTGTAAAATAAAGGAGACTAAAGATAAATAAAAAGAACCACAATGTGGCATCTTGGAGAGCAGTTTAAATTTCAAGGAACCCTAATTAGTAAGAAAACTGATAAAATTATATTAAGCACTATAATTTAGCTAAAAATTAAATTAGTTAGCATTAGTTTCTTCAAGTTAATATCTTGGTTTTGTTATTTGTTGCTATGGCTATATAAGATGTCAGTGTTCAGGGAAAATTTCTGCACTATACTTGCAAAATTTCTGTAGCTATAAAACTAGCTCAAAATAAAAACTTTTTAAAAATCAACCAATGTAGCTTACTGTATTAAAAGAATACACATATATATACATATTTGTTTATGTATATATATGTACATGTATATGATAAACTTCTATCCAGACCGATTAAGAAAGAAAAGACACAACTTATCAATATAAAAAATTATTTTTCTACTTGGAACAAAGACCAGGCCATCAGGCCATTTTAAGTTCTGTGCCCAGTTGTCAACCTTCTAATAACAGCAAGAAGAGTTGGGTCACATGATGACTATATTTATCCACTACCTAAATCACATAAATTCATGACAGTTTATCACAAAGCAAAATTGTCTTTCTACAAACTATATTCTGTTTCTAATTTCTACTTCCTTGTAACTTTCATTTCAGAATAATGAATGAGAAGAAAGCACAGGCATGATTAGAAGTCACAGCATCCTCCACCTTTTTTGTGTCTTCTCATAAATCACTATATGCTCCCAGATTGTTCATAAAATTGACTTTCACTTGACCTCTAGCATTAGTGCTTAGCACTTAGCATTTAGTGAATGTGCAGGTTGAGTGTTTTTATTAGTACTTACAAAGTACTTAAATAATGGAGGACACTTAGTACTTGTGATAGCCCTTAGCAGAATTGCATCTCTTAAAAGTTATTTCCAATAAAAATTGACTTTAAAGATCTGTCCTTATAATAATTCTTCACAATTTTAAAGAAAATATAATACCTAGCAAATTAAACACCTTCCAAACTTTCCAAATTCTCTTCTGACACTGGTTTCCTCATATCTTGAGTGGGAATAATAGTGTCAGCTCTCTCTATATTGGATAAAGGATAAAGTATAGGGTTATCACAGTCATAGCATTTATGTTTAATCAGGAGGAATGCTGATCTCCCAAAAATTCATTTGTTGAAGATTTAACCCCTAGTACCTCAGTATGTGACTATATTTGGAATAGGGTCTTTAAAGTAGTTATTAAGTTAAAATGACTGGATTTTTTTTATATAAGGAGATTAAGGCATACATACAGAGACTGAAGACCATGTGAAGACACAGGGAGAAAATGTTCATCTACAGGTAAGAAGAAAGGCCTCAAAAGGAAGTCACTTTGTCAATCCCTAGACGTTGGACTTTTAGAATCCAGAATTGTCAGAAAACAATTTCTCACATAGAAATTAGATGGTAGTTATTAAAGTATTTTTAAATTAAAATTCTTCTAAAGTAATATTGCCAAAATTAACAATAATAAAAGTAATGCTGATATGAGTAAAACACATTTCTCTATGCATTGTTTTTTCTCTTAAAAACTGTTTTCTTTGCAAAACTTTATAAAGCTGAAAGAAATACCTTTGTCTCAAATCACTCAGAGATTTAAAGACTCGGTCTAGCTTATATTACCATTCTTTGAAACATAGGTTTTGTAAAACACATTATTATAAAAAACAATATTTCAATTTTGTATACATAATTGTTATTCAACAAGAATGGAAACATTGTATTGAATTTCTTAACTTTATAAAAACTTCTCTTATAAAAGATATCTTTATTTACTATTTTATGACATTTCTCTGTAGTTTCATAATAAAATGAAGTCTATGTTTATTGAAAATATTGTTTTATTATTATTATACAGTTGTTTTATTTGCAATTACAATTTTAGTTTTCAAGAAAACTGAATTTAAGCAAAAAGTCTTTGTTTTTCAAAGAAATAGTTGTAAATTTCTTAGGGTAACACCATCTGCTATATTCATCATCCTTAGAAGAGTCAAACTCCTAGAGTAGAAGAGCTATATGGAAGTGTTTCTCACCTAGTCCAATGTCCTCACTTTTCAGATGAGACAAAAAAAATTTCTGGAGGATGATTAGTTGAAGAAGTCTTGGAAGAAGTCCTCTGAGGGCTCTATTTTTTCATTGCTAAAAGTACATGTTATACTTTTCTTTAAGTACTTCTACTTTTTTAGAAGCAGTGTGAGATCACGGTTCAATCATAGCTTCTAGAGTCAGACAGCTGGGTTCCAACTAAAAAAAGTAAAAGGATCTTGATAACTAGTTTGAGCACTCAGACATATTTCCTCAGGGTATTTGTCACCATAAGAAAATTATCTCCATAATCCAAGCAAAAAATTAATTTTGTAACCTTAAAAAATCCATATAAAGGCTACTGTTTCTAATCAAGATAAAGAAATAAAGAGTAAATCTGACCCCTCCCCCCGCAAAAAATAAAGCAACTACAAATCAGGAAAAATATATGAAACAACTGTTTTGAAGGTCTTGTACTCTCAGATAATAAAGAACAATGATCCCTGAAATATAAGACATACCATGTTAACATTAATCAAGAGCAGCCTGGAGGGTCTATATTAATAATAGTCAAAGTAGGTTTCAGAGAAAGAATATTACCAGTGATTATTTCATAGTACTGGGAGTTTCAACTCATCAAGAATAGGGAACAGTCATAAATATATAGGTGCTTAATTACAGAGCTTCAAAAGACAGGAAGTAAAAAGTCGAATACAGAAATGCAAGAAAAAATGGAAAAATTCACAATTACAGTTAGAAATTTCAGTTATCTCAATAATTGATAAAGCAGTAGAACAAAGAGAATAATAAGTAATTGGTAAGAAAATCGAAAATTTGAATAGTCAGCTTAGACCTGACATTTCTAGAACATTTCAGTCAACAATAGCAGAAAATGCATTTTTTTCCAAGTGTGCATGAAACATTTACCAGATAAAACATGATGATAATAAAACAAGTTACTATAAGTCAAAACCATTCAAGACAACAAATTATATCAACACCTGGTCCAAGTTTCCTGTAACTCTAGTAGACTGAAGGAGGGCCATAGGACCCAGGTACCTAATTTGGTTCCATCTCTGAGACTTTTCATTGGAGCTAATAGACAAATCAGATTTCATCTTTTATGTTATTATATCAGAAACGTCCAATGACTATGGTTTCTACTTCATGGAGGAAATCTATGAATGATAGAATACAGGAAGGTCCATAAGGAGAAGCAAAGTCGAGAGAAAAAAAATAAGACATACTTAAAAATATTATGACTATATTTAGTCATTCATCAGTACATTTCACAGTTATATTTCATTTATTAGTTGTTAACTTTGCTTATGCCAGCTTGTCATTTGGAACTTAACCACCATTACTGCAGTGGAAACAGATGGCCCTGTAGGTTTCTTATATCCCTAGCTAAACACTGATCCATCCCAGCAGCCTTAAAAATGTCAAACCATCCTGTGATAGCATGAGTCCTTGTTAATCTTTATGATAACTTGAAAATTAGACAAAGCAAACCTAAACTGAATTTAAGCTCTTATTGCTAGTTGTATAAACTTGCACAAGTTGCATATATTTGAAACTCAAATTCCTCATCTGTACAATGTGAGGGGAAGTACTTACAGGATTTAGGAGGCCTCTAAAGTTTGACGTGTATAAGTACAGTACAGATTCTATTTCAGATTGCTCTGTTTTTTCATAATTTTATTAATCTGACTTAGATTTCATATTATATAATTAACGGAAATTCTAATACACTTCTAAAACTTCCTAAAAGTGATCAAGTATGTGTGAAACCATGCCAACATGTAATGAACCCCACAAAGCAAAGCAGTTATATTAAGAATATGTATGAGATATGTGATCATGTATCTGAACTGTACAGAAGAACTTGATGAAATATCACAGCACTGGAACTAGACAAAACAGAGAACTGGGTCTCCAATGACTCAGGCTCCATAACGGGAAGAACTTACTCAACAACATGCTGTTCACAGTCAGGTGATGTAAAGGTCAACAATATGCATAGAAACCCAACTGGCGGGATGAATTGCTTGAATAGAATAGGTCAAAATAGTCAAGGTCCAGGAATACAGACTAAAATAGTTAAAACAGATGGATCAGACATCAAGTCCATAGTTAATTAATCCTACACTATCTACTACTTATTTGCTTATGACTCACTTGTCAATAATTTGTGTCCAAATAAGAAAAAGCTCCCTACATATAGAGCAGTGTTTCTTAACCTTTCGTTCTTTATTATCTGTTAAGGAAAATGTTTAAACATCTTTTTCTTAATCACTCACCTTCATAAAATTTTTATGCCAAAGATAACCTGAATATTTATGTACTGTGGCCCTTTGAAGGACCATAAACCATTATAATATATGAGATATTTTATTCCCCCAGTAAGGACCAATTTTTCACTCCCTGGAGGATGATCTATTCTTCATTGAGAAGGTGTGAGACAGAATTTTTGCTTTGTTGCCAAGATCAGAGATCTGTTTTCTGGACACTTTTCTGATACTTATTCATCTGATTGGTTGACTGACAATGTGGTTAAGCAATTGGTCTAAGACATTTTCCAGAAGGTCAGAGAGGACAGGAGATGGGGAGGATGTTCAATTAGCAAAAAAATAAAACAAAAAACAATGATAATAGTCAACAGTTATCCATTGTTTCCTTTGTGTCTGACATCTTACAAAGTGCTTTACATATAATATTTCATTTAATCCTCTCAAATGTCTCATGAGGAGCTTATTATTCTTCATAAATTAGGGAAAAGAAAACTGAGTCTTATGTAGCTTCTGTAACTTGTCCAGGATTGCATTTATAATTTTACTATCTATTTATAATTTACTTTCTAATTGTATTTTGATGTGGAAGATACAAAAGGCTCAAAAAACTCAGAGAATAGTGTGCATACAAGTGATGAGAAATTTTCTATGAGATTGGGGAAAAAAGCCCTGTGATTTGAGGATCAGGTCTCAATGGAAACAACCTAACCCCATGGTGGGAGTGAAGGGACAACCAAACTACAGCATTCTGACAAATAAGACAACCACGTGGCAGTGGTATATTAATCTGTATTTGATAGGAGCAGGTATAAGTCTCAAAATGTTGACTCTAATGGGTGAATGGGTAAGTACCTAATGGCCCTAGATCTCAGGATAAGGGATGGTATAGAGTATAATTTTCTGCTTTCTATAAGGCAATGTGCTTCTGATGGGTATAGGAGAGAAGGGACTAGCTGGAAAACCTGGAATCCTCCCCTAGTAACCTGAACTGGGGACGCACCCTCTAGTTACCCCCTAACCTCGAACTCTGACTCTGAGAGCTGCCACCCCTAGGTACTCCCAAAAGGGAGGTCCCTTCCCTTATATATGAGACTCCATTTTAACAACTCGCTCTCTTGCTCCTGTAACCCCAAGCTGCATGTCTCACTTCTGTTTAGTTGTTTTCTAATAAACTTGCAAGTGGTGTTGGATGTTGGGATAAGGTGTCTCCCCTCAAATTCTTTCCAGGACAGACTGCATTGACCAGTGCCAGGTGCCTGCATCACATCCAAAAGGTCTGTCATGATAGTTAAATTCTGCAAGGACTAAGGAGTAATTCAAATCATCCAATTAGTATTGAGCAGCATCTAAGATGCTGCTCAATGTGTGATTCATCTCCTATATTCACTCATGAGTATGGAGTCCTTCTATCTTAGATAACTGAACCTAAATGACTGAGAAATGAAATGCTTTCTGAAACTAAAGTAGGAACCACTTTATCTTCTCTGAGGAGTCTTCACCAATATGACCCTTAGTCCAAATCCAGAAAATATCCCTTCTTCAAAATCCGAGTGCTTTTTTTGTGCGTTCCTGGTTACAATTTTGCATTTTTGTCCGATAAATCTTATAATGATGTAACAAACTACAGTCCACAGGCCAAATTTGAATTGCTGCTTATTTTTGCTTGGCTCACAAGAACGCTTTTTATATTTTTTAAAAAGTGAAAAAAAAAAATAATTTATAATATGTTAAAATTATACAAAGATCAAATTCCAGAGTCCATAAATTAAGATTTATGGGTACTAGCCACATTCGTTCTTTTATGGATTGTCTAGACCTTTTTTTATTACTGCAGTGGCAGAATTGAATAGCTGTGCACTAGACTAAATTGCCCATAAAGATTAATTTACTGTCTGACCCATTACAAAAATAATTCCCTAACTCGTGCCCTTAAAAAAGTGTACATTTCCTACAGCAGTGATGCTATGCAAACACAGTGTTACTCCACAATACCTAGGGTATTGTCTTTAAAAAAATTAATGTCCACAAACTGATCGACTATAACTCCATTAGAAAAATGAGAATAAAGATAAGGTTGGTCACAGGGAAAAAATGTGACCGCTGTGGCCTTGTAATTGAAGACACTGGAATGAAATCCAGAATTACTGTAAGTGGACAGTGGTGTCCACATAAAAAAGGGCACAATTTCTGATACTCAGCATGGACTTTCAACCTTCATCATTGTCAAATCTTATATCCAAATCTCTCATCTGCACTCTCAGCAAGAGGCACCCCATCTTGTTATACAGAAAAGAGGTGCTGATAGAAGTCCATCAAATTATTATCATCAGCTTACAAATGCAAATCAGCTGTCTTGATTAATGACAAAGGAGAGAGGAGGGCCCCCTTTGAGATTGCTTGCAGAAAGAGAAGACTCACATTTCCCTTACCTATCCATATTTAATTATTCTTCTTCCTTCTTGTACCTTAGTTATATCATCAGAGACAAATTGCAGTCCCCAATACTGCCATATTATTAGATTTATAAGAGTTGCATAAGACCTTCCAGTGGGTACATATGTCAACTATTTTTTTGTGTGACACTTCAAAAATAAAAAGGTATGTCATTGCCAATAGATATAAGCTTTTACAAAGTGTGGATTAATAAAAAAAATAAAAATAAATAAAAAAGTGTTCCAAGGTAAAAAATACTACAATGTGTAAATCAAAACACTAAAAGGTATATTTTTCCATTACTCTCAGGCCATGTGAAGGGGATGGAGTGAGGATGGAAGTCCTATTACAGCAGTGTTATTTCCACTCCACATTCTGCAGCGACATAAACACCCACATCCTGCACCCCACCCAACCACTTAGCCTCTTACCCGGCATCACCAGTGTACTCTTCTGCATCTCCCTCCTGTTGCCAGGACAGTGCAATTGATGATCCGAGGCTGGAGAACACAGGTAAAGCTCTTTTCCATAAATGATGCTCAGATTCATCAAGTCGCCAGTTTAAAACTTAATCCAGATATTTGTCCTAACAGTTTGTGCCAGGCTCCCTTCACCTCCTTATTCCTCAGACTATAAATCATTGGATTCAACATGGGAGTCAAAATGGCATAGAAGAGAGAGATTAACTTCTCCTGAAGGACAGAGGTGCTGGAGCCGGGCTGAATATAAGTACAAATGGCCATGCCATAGCACAGGACAACCACAGTGAGGTGAGAGGCACAGGTATGGAAGGCTTTCTTCCTTCCCTCTGTGGACTGGATCTTCAGGATGGCAGAGATAATCTTGATGTAGGACAAGAGGACCAGGCAGAAAGGTGTCATGAGCAGAACAATGCTAGAAACCATGATCACAACCTCATTGGAGGAGATGTCCACACAGGCCAGTCGGACCAAGGCAAGGATTTCACACGATATGTGATCAACAAACTTATTTGTGCACATGGGCAGCTGAAAGGTGATGGTAGTATGTATGAGCGAGTTCATGGAGCCACTGACCCAGGACGTGATGGCCAACTTAGTACAGAGTCCTCCATGCATGATGACCGAGTACCGCAGTGGGTTACACACAGCCACATAGCGGTCATAGGCCATCACTGTCAATAGAACAAACTCAATCCCACCTAAAGCTAGGGAGAAAAATAACTGGGCTGCACAACTTATATATGGGATTGCTTTATGTTCTGCCATAAAATGCACCAACATCTGAGGAACAATGCTTGTGGCATAAGACACATCAACAAGTGAGAGGTTGGTGAGAAAGAAATACATGGGAGTGTGGAGTCTGCTGTCCAGTCTGATCAGAAGAACAATGAGGAAGTTCCCCAGCACAGTCACCAGGTACATGACCAAGAATAGGACAAAGAGAGAGACCTGAGTGTTCCAGTCACTGGACAAGCCAAGGAGAATAAACTCTCTTACCCACGTCTGATTATCCATCCCCATTTAAAAATGTGATGATTATTGATCTGCAGAAAGAGTTAGACATAACAGAAGCCACTGAATCAAGGAACTATAAATAACTCTATATGATGTATATTTTATACAACTGACCTGGATGTTCATATATCACTAATGGGCCATGATAGCAGTCTTCATTCCAATATACATTATATTTAACCTATGTCAGAAAAGAGGTCAGCACTTTCACCAGGACATGATGTGGTCTCAGGAAACCCAGGTTAGGCCTGAGATAATATAGTACAATTTAGTTATCTATGTCTCTACCAAGTTACCTGCACTACAAGGCGTGGACAGCATGGTATGTGACAAAGTCAGATAAAATAATAAATAATGAAGAAAAAGTTTTTAAAATGGTTAAAAAGAAACTTAAATTAATAAGCCTAATTACAAAAAGAAAGATTAGGAAGAGGGAGGATTTTGCATAAGGTTTTGGAATAGAAAACTTTGGTTTGAAAGCTGATTTATTTAGCAGCCATGTGTTTTGGGCTTAGTGACCAATATTTATATGTGAAATAGTAAAATTATAAAAATCTCATTTCCTTTATTTCAATTCAAATGTGGTAAATTTCTGGGAAAAAGACTTTGTAAACAATTACAGGTAGTAATAGTACAGAAGTAAAAATATTAGAAGTGACATGACCTGTGTATTGGAGTAAATAAGGCAGAAAATGTGATTTTTCTCTCAGCTCACCTCCAAAAATTCAGACATAAATAAAAATGAAGACAACTTTTAATGAACTGGAGGGCTTTGGTATTAAGGGTACACTTTGAGTACTTTTAGTTTTTTGATAGTCTTTAGTACTTTGAGTATTTTTTAAAAGCCTTACATTTCATCAGCCTTTGGTGGGATGAAATAGCTTAGGGCAGTAAGTGTAATAGTATCTTGTTCTCTTATCTGTCTCTTTTCAAATTGCTGCTATAAATAATCTTGTCTTTTGTGTTTGGGCTCAAAAGAAAGCAAAAAGGAATGAAGATGCTTAAGCATGTGCATACAGATATTCCGTGTTCACAGAAGAGAAGAAGATGTGAATTCTTGGAACAGAGCTTTTTTTTCAATAAGTGCTTTTTTAGTAAATGTAATACGTTGTAATAGTAACGTTGAACATTAAACAGTGGTTTAATTTTTTTTTAAATAGTGGAAGCATTGACTTATTTCTCCATGTTTACATATTCACTAACTGTCTTGTTCCCACAGTACAGAAGAAAGTAGGTGACAGAGTTGATAAGAGGGATTGAGAGGGAAGAATTTGCTGTCTTGTCCGTAACCCCTATAAGGGTCAGATAAGTGCCTCTGAGCAGAATGAAGGTTGTCTGTGCTTCAACTCTCTTACCTTTTAAAGGACAAAAAAATGTAGTTTCAGAAAGGTCCTTCTCATTCATGCTTCAGACACATGGATTAAATAAACCTCTTTCCTAATGTCCTCTTCAAAGTTTGATGTCCCCTTTCAACAATCCTCTTCTGCTGCTCTCTTGGAAGGGTAGCTGCTTTTCTTCAATCCTGGTCAGACTTAGAAACATCTGCTTTTCTAAAACTCAGTGTTCAAGAGTCACCACACTGAAGAGTCACCCCGATGTAGCTCTTCCTCCTGTGCAAGTTTGTGTTCTCTTCTCAGTATTTGTTACATCTCTGCTTTCTCTTCTTCTTGGGTCCCTCATGCTTCTTTAATATAAAAAAAATCATGACGAAGAATGTCAGTAAGATAGTAGAATAGGAGGCTACTGCATTTCCCTCCTTCTCTGTATTCTTCTTAAAAATACCTACACAGAAGGTAGAGAAAATCCAGGATCTAGGTGAGAGATTTCTACACATTAGATGATTGAGATAATACCCATCTTTAAACAAGAAGAAGTTGAGACATATTTGTGTCATAAACGCCACTAAAGGCATGATGTCTTACAATTGAGGGTGGGGGAGAACATTTAACTATCAAGTTACTCCCTGGGTGAGCAGGACAGCATTACTAACCTACTAACCGACTGCTGTGTGAGGGTCAAGTGTCTAATTATCCTATATCTGGGTAGATAAGCAATCTTTCAGGAAAATGAACCAGTAAATGAGCAATTTCTGTGCCTTCTCTCCTCAGAATAGTTCCAAACTAATTTTATGAAACTAGTATCGCCTTGTACCAAAGCCAGATGAAGACACCACAAAAAAAGAAAACCCTAAGTCGATAATTCTGATAAACATAAATGCAAAAATATCAATAAAATACTAATAAACAAAATTAAACAATATATCAATAAGGTTATATGATATGACCAAGTGATAATTGTCTATGGGCGGCAAGGATGGTTCACAATACCCAAATCAACCAATGTGATACACCACACTGGCAGAAACCATGTCATTAGCTCAATAGAGGCAATTAGAAGCATGTGACAACTTTTTACATCCATTTGTGATTGAAACTCTCCAAAAAATAAATATGAAAGTGCTGAACTGTGCTGAACACAGTAAAGGTATTTATGAAATGCCTGTAGCTAATATTCAAACTGAAAGCTTTTCCTCTAAGATGTAGAGCAAAAAATGATGCTCATTCTGACTACTTAAATTCACCATGTTATTGGAAGTACCAACAAGAGCAATTGGACAAGAAAAAGAAATAAAAGCCATCTTAATAAGAAAAGAAGTAAAACTATCTGTTTTCAAAGGTGAAAATCAACATACAAAAATCATTAGCATTTCCTTATACCAACAATTATCTATCTAAAAGATCAAATAAGCAATAATATCAAAAAGAATAAAATACTTAGGAATAAATTTGAGGAGATGAAGATCTGTATAATAAAAGCCATAAAACACTGAAGGAAAAAAGTAGAAGAAAAAAATAAATGGAAAGATGCCCTATGTTCATGTTCTGCAAGACTTGATAGTTAAAATGCCCATCCCCATACCAAAACAGACCAAATACAATTCTTATCAATATGAAATTTATGTGCTTAACACAAATAAAAAATGATCCTAAAATTCACAGAGAATCACAAAGCAATCTTGAGAAAGAACAGAGCTGAAGGAGTAACAGTTCTTAATTTCAAATTATTACAAAGCTGTAGTGACCCAAACAGCATGGCACTGTGATAAAAATAGACATAGATCAATTGAACAAAATAAAGATGTCAAAAACAAACCCTAGCATACACAGTCAATTAATTGACAACAAAGACACCAAGAATCACATTGAATAACGGACAGCCTCTTTAATAAATTGTGTGAGGAAAACTGAATATTCACATGCAAAACAAATAGACACTTACCTAAAAGCATATATAAAAATAAACATAAATTAATTAAAGACAAGTATAAGACCTGAAAACCCTAGAAGAAAATATTTAAAAGCCTCCTTGACATTGGTCTTGGTAATTTTTTAGATATTGAAACAGAATCCTGTGCACTACTGATGTAAATACAATATAAATTGGTACAGCTAATATGGGACACAATATGGAATCTCCTAAAAATTTTAAGAATGAAACTAACATTTGATACAGAAATTTCACATGTTATATACCCTGATGAAATTAAATCCATGTCTCAGAGATATCTACATCCCCAAGTTCACTGAAGCTTTGTTCATGAAAGTCAAGATAAGAAAGTAAATTGTCAAATTTTCTGTTCAGAGATGAACAGATAAAATGTTGTGGAATACATATATATATATATATGTATATATACACATACACACACATATACATTCAGTGGAATATTTTTCAGCATTGAAAAAGGAGGACATTTTGTTATTTGCATTATGGATGAATCTGCAAAACATTAATTTAAGTGAAATAAGCCAGACAGAAAAAACAAAAACACACAAAAATAAAAACAACGAACAAAACCCCTGGCAATTATCTCACTTATATGTGAAATCTATAGTGGCTATATATACAAAATGGAATACTACTTGGATAGTTTTCAAAGTACATGAAATCCTACCATTTGTAACAACAACCTGAGGGAATTATGCTTAGTGAGATAAGTCGGAAGGAGAAAGACAAACATCATATGATTTAACTAACATATGTTAAATAAAGAAATCAAATAAAGAAATGAAGCAAATAAAACAAAAATCAAAAAAATCAAATTAGTGATTACTAAAAGGGAAAGATGAGAGATATGAGAAAACCAGGTAATAAAGGTGATGGACAGAAGTGAGGTGTTGGTGGGTAACAATGCTTTATATAGAGACATTGATTTACATTGATGCATACCTTAAACCTGTATAACATTATGATACAATGTTCCTTCAACAAAATTTTTTAAAAAGACAAATACATTTTATAACAGTGAAGTACATAAAAACAGAGGTTAAAAAGGTGGTTGCAGGGATGGAGAAGTGGAGAAAAATCAGAAGATGTTAGTCAAAAGACAAAGAGAGCTATTTAGGATAAATTAGTTTAAGGCAAACAGCACGATGACTATAATTATACATATAGCTATATATAGTCAATACTTAAAATGTACTAAGAGCTTATTTCAGGTGCTCATCACAAAAAAAAAAGGTGATAACAGTGCCTGATAATAATAAGTGCATTACCTGGTAGTCACTTCACTATGTAAATCTATGGAAAACCATAAATGGTATACACCTTGAATATAATTTTTATTTAAAAATAATAAATAAAAAACACATGGCAAACCAAGGCCTGCCTTCCAGTAGAAATGACATTTGCTCCTATTCCCATGTTAAAACAAGACTGTCGGGAAAGCCAAACTCCCAAGTCAAGTTAAATTTATTTCTAACAGTAAAATCTTGAGCAATGATTTTTGGTATAATTTTCAAGCATTTAGTATTTTAGAATCAGTCATCTCCAACTATACGCTATAATTGACTTAACCTCTGCCAGTGGCTCTTCCAGATGGAACCCTTTCCAAGCTTAGCTTCCTACAGCTCTGTGATTAGTATGTCCCAATAACATGGCTTCTCAACCTAAAGTGTCCTTCTAGCCTTCTACTATGTCCTCTACCATATTCCTGCTCTAATAGTTCTGCTGAACCTTGGTGAGCAAGTGCTCACCAAGAAAAAGATGAATAAGATGACCCACCCATGGATGTGAAACCAATAACCAAAACAAAATAACAAAACCAAGAACAAATATGGCAGAACTTTTCACATTTGAAAACACAGGCGCCATCACTACTTGAGGTTCTTTGGTTATGTCTTCAGACGCTGCTTTCACACTTACTAAGTTTTTTATTGCATTTAGTTTCTATTGTTACTCTATGGACCAGCACTCCAAAATCCTTGATTTTTCTTTGCAAGGAAGGAAGTGCCCGGAACTTGACATATGGGAACATTTATATTTTCAATACTCAGTACTACACAATGTAACAATAATTCCCACTTCTACTGACTGTCTGATTCATAAATTATCTTCTCCCCTCCTAACTTTGAAAATACTCAGGAGGTACGCATAACACTACAAGTGAAATCGTCAATGTCTCAACTTCCAGAAATAGTTTCTATTTTAAATAATAATTCTTTCCACTATTAATGCCAATTCAAAGATTGCTTGGTTAAAAAACTAAAGACACAGTGGCTTAGAACTGGAAATAAATTTATTTTATCAATTTTGATACACTAGATATAGTACATTTAGTGTGCTGCTTTGTTATAGAAATTAATCAGCACCAGCATAGAGTTTAAATTACAATTCTTTTTGACTAGGTTAAAAACAGTAACATAAAAAAGAGTAGTTGAGTGGACAAAACATTGGATTGATCTTGAAATTTAAAACTGAAACACAGTCAGTCCGTAACTCATATTATCCCTCAATCATTATTGAGACGATGCCCTACATCTGGAGGACAGAAGGACAAAAGGTTTTTTTCCTCCTCTGAATATTTGTGCATCAACTCTTGTAACATTCCATTGAGTCTTAACCACATTGGGATCCTCTGAGGAATCTCCCATAAGCTTAGCACAAACACACAGAAGTGGAGCACGTGAAGTTGTCTCACAACCTACCATTTTCTTTTAGCCAGTCATAAGTCAGAACCATACCTTTATATGGTTCAGCTGTCAACAAAAATGACAGTTAAGAATAATTCATCTGACCTATGGCTACACATTTGAATGCTTTCTACTCTGCATTCATCATGGACAGGAATATTTGTAGTCTCCTAATATTTGGAAACAGAAAATCCAGGACCACACAGGTAGATGATGTTTCAAAGACAGTTTCGTATCCCAAGAGGGCAAATAGTTTTTCATCCTGGAGTCTTTCTATTCACTTCATATCTGAATTTTGTTACTGGATTTTTACATACATGGAGACCATTTATTGTGATTCATTTTCTTCATTATGTGAAAACCTTTCATTCATCTTTGATGATCTATTTCAACATGATTTCCTTCTGTAACTACTCACCTTCTTCATATATTTGTCCCCAGTAGGTAAGATGGGCATATTCTTTTTCAATATCATGCCCTCAGTCAGGCAAGTGCCATTCCTACAGTCCATTCCAGAAGAACCAACCCTGAAATGAGAGTCAAGAAACCTTATTTCTGGCCCCAGTTCACATTATGAGTGTTCATGAATTTGAACAATCCAGTTAATCATCTTATATTTCAAATTTCTGTCATTGAAAGGAAAATACAAATACTTTTCGCACTGGGTCTTAGGGAAACTTAATTTATAAAATATAAAATATATTTTAAAGTGGTTGACGATCTTTTCTGGAAATGTAATACTCTTATTATAGTTCAACAATATTAATACTAACTAATTGTTTTATAGATGTGGGTTTTTTTCCTGAATGTCTTTCTCAAAATAGACACAGAATTCAACTCTAGAGACTTCAATTTTTCATTATTAATCATTTGTGGGCTGTCACACCATTGCTCTGTTGTACTTTCTTTTTCCCCTGACAATTCTAAATATAGCATTGAGAAAACTTTCAAGCTCTGGGAAATAGAGTCACTTTACTACATTTGTCATACTATTTAGGATAAGAAAATTTCAACGCTCAGTCCAATTTCCCACAAATAAGATCAGTCCTGTTTTTTGTCTGTGAGCTTCTATTTACATTTGCCCTCTTTTAACACCTCTTGAGCACTGATTAGTGTCAGACAAAATAGACATGCCTACATCAATCAAGGTTTAAGTTAGCTTCTAAAGAGTGCTTTCCTCAAAGTGATGGACCATAGAGATGAGGTGTCCCAGACTCCTGGGGCTGCTGGGCTAAAAATTCACTGGAGTCTTGCTTCGATTGTGAGGCAAAAGCTAGAAGGAAGTTCATGGGTGTCCCAAATTGGCTCACACACAAACCTAATGATGTGTGGTGGTGGCTGAATTAGCAATGTGGGTCTGACAGATTCCCCTTAGGAGTTGCATGCATTAGCCTGTTAATTATTGTCACCTCTCCCAACTCTCAAGGGCAGGACCTTGCTACTGACATTCTTCTCCCTGTGGAAGTTTGTTCTCCATCATCTTCAACTTCAACAATCCACTGAAACCTTAGGTCATTTAAAAATGGTTTTAGGCTGTCTCCTCTAGCTCAAATCCGAAATATAGCCCTGATTGTCCCTTTTCCGAAAGTGAGTATAAACTAGGTCTGCATTCAAACATGGTTTAAAAAAATCATTCCCTTTGATTCTAGGATGTCTTTATCTCTTTCTGAACACAAGAGTGTCCTGCTTCACTCTCCCAAGATAAGTACAAAGAGTCTAATGGCTGCTGTGAATATTGCAAGTATGGATGAAAGCCCAAGGACATTTCTCATGGTACTATACTATTCACATATAAAAATAATAGCATTGCAAAGAAAAATTGAAGACTCCAAATAAAATCACCAAAAGGAAATTAAGAAAAAATCTTATTATACATCAGGGAGTTATGGGGGTGGGGGAGGGAGACAGGAATATCATCTGAAATCTACAACAGAGCACTGCTTACTATACTTCTTCAAAACTTTCATTTTAATGAATACATTTGATGCGATTTTGACAAAAATCAGCTACATTACCATTATCCAACATATTATTTATATATCATGCACTTTTTAAGTGAATCATTTATTCACTCATTTCCCTACCAAATACTAGTAATTATCAGCATCACCATTTACATATCCTTTCATTTTCCCAACAGTCTATCACATCTCATTATTCACCCACCCATTTTCTTATTTGCTCATCTACCCATTTATGTATTTTATTTCATCTACATGGCAACTCATCTATATTTCAGACATTTATTCATTATTTGCCAGATGGTCTATACTCACCTAAGGTAATATCATTCTTTCCCTACACTAATTTATTCTGTCATGTTGCCAAGGCTTCTGATATTTCAGTACCCAGTGACTATGATAATGTTCTGAGATGATCCAGGTGACATAAAGGTAGAGACGGTTCTCATTCCTTAGCCAAGTTTCTGAACTCCCATAGAATCGACAGAATTGGGTTCAACATTTTCTCTAAGGAGAGTTTGAAAACTTATTTGGCTGTGAAGATTCTAGTCAGTTTCCAGAAGTTCACATAAAAACTGTTTTTTCCATGCATCTACAGACAAAGGTAAATTCCGAAATTCTAAGATTTTAATGAAAGTACCATAGCTCTCTCTGCTCCTTTACTCAAACCCTTGGGAAATAGTCAGTCTCATTCAACTCTACCAGTACTTACTTTGAAACACTTGCCACATAGTATTTTCTTTCCATTACTAATACTGTTATTTTAGCTTTATTGTAGGTAGTTGTCAAGCAATTTAGTGCCTTTGAAAATGTGACAGACGATTCTACCTAAATTTACCGAATCAAAACTGAAACAAAGTCCATCTAACTGTTTTCAATGAGTCTTTCAAATGTTTTCCATAGAATAGAATTTGAAAATTAATGGGTCAGCTCATTCTGCAGACCCCTGTCACATTAATATTTCATTATAAGTGTATTCTGCTCTTACCTGTTTCAAAAGTATTTGATCAAAAGTCTTCGATGACTTAAAATTCATGTACCAACCTAACCAAGAGAGAAGAGTTCCAATATCAAAGATACAACCTGGGTTTCTACCCTCTTGTGTGAGCTCCCAACCATCCTATAATTCCATTTCCCAAACAGGCGTGAATAAGCCTCTTATTCTGCCCGTAAAGTTCATCACATCACTGCCCACCTCGAAACTTGAATATTTTATTTAATAAGTATTTGAGACAGACCTGATAGTATTACTTTCAATTGATAGTCATGGATTTGTAATAGAAGCATGAATATACCACACTAGTAACTCCAAACACATGCATATAACTTGAATGCATTTCATATAAGTTGCTTGGCTTAAAGGGCTTTATGTGTCATTATTATCACATTTAATTAAAAAATAGCATCAATCTTCCTATTTATTTTGTCAAAACAGACTTTGAAAAGCAATTTCACTTCTTCTGGACACCATTTAGATTACCTGACTTTTGAAAAATCATTACCTCCATCTTAAGTAAAAAAAGTCCAGATGATCTATAAAATCATGAATACGTTTTTGAAATCATCATAAAGTTAAAGTTGCAGAAAAAAAAAACTAAACTAAACTAAAATGAAATCTCAGGAAAGTTAGGAGCTCCCAAGAGACATAGAATGTGAACTTGACTTGCATGTGACAGAGCAGGGGAGGAATATGGGGCCACCATACAAACATGAATAAATTATGTCAGACTGCTAAAGACTGAATATGGAACTAATAAGAGTATATTATACAATGGCTAGGAGATAAAGAAAAAAGAAGAGTTCATACCAACACTCAATATTTTCTCCAAAGACTTAGAATAGTCCTCACAAGAATGGTGGGAAAAAGACAGAAAAAAAGAAGTCTTCTTCATGCTGGAGTTCTAGTTGAAGGCAGTAAAAAGCTTCACAGTAAGCAGAAGGCACACTGCCACCACCAAATATGTCTCCCTTGTGGAACAAAATCTTCTAGCCACTAGGGGAGGAACATAAAGCTTTGTTTACCTCAGAGACAGAAGAAGACTCATTGCTGAGGAAGGAAACAGACAAAAGCATTTCAGCTCTGGGGGTTTTATGGGGTGGGAAAACATGCTGTGTTTGGAAAATGGACTCTTCTAAGGCTCAGGAAGGGGCCAGACCACTAAGAAAGCCCCCAACACTGAGACACAGGGACAAAGGAAGTACCCAGTCCTGAGAGAGACAGGTCATTAGACAGTACATTCTCACCCTCTAGCACCAGGAAAACCAGAATTACATACACTCCAGTACAGAAACAATCATTTAAGCATTTAAAATAACTCCCATGAATAAATGAAAGATCCTAGAGAAATGATGATAGAGTAAAATTGCTAAGGACTTCAGCAGAATTAAAAAGGATATGGAAGAAACAAATGGAAGTGTTACACATGAAGGGCATAGTAACAGAGAAAACGATGGCTTATGTGCAGATTAATGGACTGAGGCACCATCACTGAGGAGAAAGATGGCAGTGGAAATGAGGAACTCTTATTCCAAGAGAAACAATCATAATTTAAAAATTGAAGTGAGCATCCAAGGGTTGAGGATATACTATCAAACAATGTAATAAACACAAAATTAAAAATCAATGACAGAAAAGTGAAAGAGGAAGAGTTGAAGAAATATTTGAAGTGATAATATCTGAGAAAGATAATTACAAGTCTCAGAAGTTCAACCAAAGAAGATAAGCAAAAGCAAATAAAAATCTACATGAGTCATATTTTAACTGGAAAATACCCAAGATTAAGTTAAAAAAAAAATTGAAGGCAATCTGAGGATAAAGAAAAAAGACAAAGATCTGAATCAAAAGTGATTTCTTGCCAATATTATGCTCAATAGAAGAAATTAAGTGACATCTAAAATTCTGGGTGGGGAGTTGAGGAAAAGAGTCAACTTTATGCAGGAAAAACTAACTTTGGGAAGTGAAGGAAAAATAAAGACTTTTCCAGACAAACAAAAACTTACTGAATTCGTTGTCAGTTGATCTTGACCATAAGAAATGTTCATGGGAAATTTTTAGGCAAAAGACATTTAAAACCCCACTGAAAAGTAGAGGAGTAAAGAATTAGAGAAAAAGGAGTACAAAAAGGGAGAAGAAGAGAGAGAAGAAGATATGGGAGGGGAAAAGAGAAAGAAAAAGGAGAGGAAGAGAAAAAGAAGACATAGCATCATAAAAAAAGTAAAATTGAAAGTTAACATTTTTTATTTTAAAATGCTATAAATTAACTAACTAAGGCAAAAAATAACAATGCATTTCATGTTCACACCTGAAATATATGGCAATAGTGGCACAAAGATGGGAGCATCAAAGGAACAAAAGAGTTCACAAATAGATCCACACATACAGAAACAGATCCAACATACAGTGTTACTTATTTTGTAAATAGTACAAAGAACATTTAATGGAAAAAATGTAAAATTTTCAAAAAATGTAATGGAATATTAGACATTCATACAAAAATGGGAACATGGAGAGAGAACTTGAGCTATATTCAAAATGTAACCCAAAATGATCAAGTGAAAAGGACCAGAGCCATAATTGCTAATGAAATTCTTTGTAACCTTAGATTAAGCAAAGATTGAATAATAGAAAAACATAAATGAAACAATGAATAAATTTGCTTCTTTAAAATTAAAACATCTTCTTGAAAGACACTATAAAGGTAATGAAAAGACAAACCACTGACTGGGGAAAAATCCTTACAAAACATTTATCTTAAAACATCTATCTCAAATATTCAACAAATCCTCAAAACTCAACAATAAGAAAATAAACAACCCAATGAACTCTGGGCACAATTTTGAGCAGATATCCCCCCCAAACTTCTTGGATTTCTGAAAAGCAGAAATAAAGATGTTTACCATCAGGAAGATGTCCCATGCTCATGCCTGGGAAGACGTAATATTGCCAAATTGGCCATCTTACCTAGAGCAGCATACAGATTTAATGCAATTCCCATCAAAATTCCACTGACATTTTTCAAGGAAACAGAACAAAAGATTTAAAAATGTTTATAGACTACAAATGGCCCTAAATGGTCAAAGTAATAGTGAGAAAAAATAACAAATTGGAGTTATTACTCATGGATATTGAACTATACTACAAAGTGATGGTAATCAAAATGCATGGCACTGGAATAAAAGCAGAGATGACACAAGCCATTGGAATAGAATTGAATCCCAAGAAAAAAACTTATACATATATGGTCAAATAATTTATGACAAAGGACTCAAAAGTACACAATGGAGAAAATATTTTCAACAAATAGTATTGGGAAAACTGAACAGCCACATACAAAAGAAAGAAACTAGATGACTCTTTAACACCCTACAAAAAATTAATTCGAAAAGAATTAGAGATGTAATACCAGAAACATAAAATATATTGAACAAATGCATTCCACAGCATCACCACGGAGATGTCTTTAGGGACTCAACTCTAGTAGCAAGGGAAACAAGAACAAAAAATAAAACACAAAAGGAAAAAAAAGTGGAACTACATCAAACTAAAAAGCTTTTGCATCACAAAAGAAACTCTCAGCAAAATGAAAAGACAGCTTCTTAAATGAGAGATGAAGGTATCTGCACATCATACATCTTACAAGGAGTTAATATCAAAAATATATGCACAACTCATAAAGTTCAACAATAGAAATAGAATTCAATTAAAAAAGCCAGATGATCTGAATGGACATTTTTTCTAAAGAAGATATACAGGTGGCCAACAGGTACAAGAAATGTTTCCCATCTATTGTTATGAGAAAAATGCAAATCAAAGTGACAATGAAATATCACCTTACACCTGTGAGAATGTCTATTATCTAAAAGACTGGAAACAAGTATTGATGAGAATAAGGGAGGAAAAAAGAAGCTTTTACATTTTTGATGGGACTGTAAATCTGGTGCAAATTTTATGGCAAGCAGTAAAGAGAGTCCTCAAAAAATCTTAGACTATAAACTCTACCAATCCCATGATCTCTTCTGGATATACCTAAAAACACAAAAACACTAATTTACAGAGATATACACACATGTTTATTACAGCTTTTTGCAATAGCCAAGAATTGGAAACTACCTCATTTTTCAACAGAAAAATGGAAAAAGAGATGTGGTATATATACACAGTGGAATATGACACAGCCCTAAAAATGATAAAATTCTGTCATTTGCAGCAACATGGATGGACTTGAGGGAATTATGCTAAGTGAAATGCAGAAGAAGACAAATCTTGTATGTCTCACTTATATGTGCAATATAAAAAATAAAAGCAAGAAAGCATACAAAACATAGACAAACCCTTGGATATTGACAATAGAATTTAAATTGATAGAGGGTAAAATGAATGAGAGCAAAGGGTGGTAGAGGTTCAGTGGACAATAGTAGAGAACTGTTGGAAATTTGGTGGTGGATGTGGTGCGTTCTATTTGGTGAATACTGAACTTTTTAGTATTTTATAAATCACAGTTACCTCAAAAAATACGTTTAACATCATTAGTCTTTAAAGAAATAAAAATTAACTCTACAATGAAATGTGCCTATCCTTCTATTAGAATTGTTAACATTAAAAACTCATTACACACCCTTCTCTCCACCAAATCACCAAATGCTCTTCACCATTGTCCAGTGGGCTCTGTCACCACTAGGTCCACGCCACCCCCCGCCCCATGTGAAACTGCACGTACACATATGGGGAACCGACACACGTGGGTTAATTTTAATTGCTGAAACAAAGCTACTGCAATAAAATATTAAAAGAGGGAGTTTGGTTTCTTTTTAAAGCAGTTGTTAAGTCAGAAAGTACTGATCTGACAAGGTTGGAGAAGTTGAATACTGAAGTAGGTAGCACACAGTAGGCAGTAGGCATTGGATGGGGCCAAATTAAAGAAAAAAAACTGGTAACAACTAACACTGTCAAGCATTGGCAATGATGTAGAATAACCAGAAACTCTCATGTCTTATTAAGTGCCAATGATCCAAATGCTTTTAAAAAGAATTGGCAATTTCTTATGAAATAAAACTTCCTCTTATGATAAGAACTTAGCAATACCACTGCAATGTGAGATTTCATTTCACCTAATTGAATTAATCTGTGTTCACAAAAAAACTTAATAGTTTTGTTCATAATCCCCAAGAATCAGAAACAATAGAAATGTAATTTGAAAGTTGACAAATTAGGATATAATCCATACAGTGATATGTGATACAGCCATAAAAAGAACAGACAACTAAAACATGTAACAGCATGAATGCATCTCAGATGCTTTACACTAAGGGAAAGGAGTCAGACTCGAATGCTACATTCTACATTATTATTCACTTACATGATATTTTCAATCAACAAATACAGGTAGAATCAAATCAGTGGTTGAGAGGTGTTCAGAAATATGCATTGGCTAAAAAGGGACACAGTGTATGTTTGGATGATGAAACTTTACTATGTCTTGAATGTAGTGATATTTGTGTGATAATATGTATTCTTCAAAATTCATAGAACTGCACCAGAAATCATGAATTCTACTATTAAATTATACCTCAATAAAATAAAGGAATTGGTCATTATTAATCCTAGCATGACATTTAGGCTTTAAAATTCAAAAAGAAAGGCATTTAAAGGGTTGGCTCACCATCCCTCTATATGATTAAGACAAGAAGCTTTTTGATTATCATACTTCACTGCTTGGTACCTACTTAAAACAAAATCCAAGCAATCTTAAACATATTTGTAGTAATTATGCAGCCCAAATTACTGGAAATTAATTAGTGAGCTATACGAAGTCAAAGATTATTGGGAAGTTATTTAGTAATGAAGTACTAACTAAAGGTCATATGTTAAGTAATATAATAATAATTTCATTATGTTACTCAAAGTAGGCTAAATGCTATAATATTAATCCCAAACAACAATGACTTAAGGCAATAAAATTTTATTTCTCATTTGTACAAATTCCCGTATGATTAACACAGTTGGTTTAGCTCTTCAGGGTTGTCATCCAGTCAGGGACACAGGAATCCTCCAACCAATGGGCCTCCAGTGTCCTGTTCTGACTGCATGGGGATAACTTCAAGCAAGACAGCGATCAATGGAAGCTGCCACTTTTGTGATTTCAGCAGGACAGATCTGGAAGTGGCCTATTTGACTTGCATCCATGTTCCCAGAGTTAGAACTTGAACCCATGGCCACTCCTTCCTGCAAGAGAGACTCATATTTAGCCTAACTTTGTACCAGGAAGAAGATGGAGTAAGTGTGATGAAAAACTAGTTTATCTCTGCCACAAAAATTGTATGCTGCCTTGATTAGACTACATTTGAGATCTTGGTATTTTTCCAAAATCTACAATTTAAAAGGGATATTAAAATCCCAAAGAAATACTCCCTTGATAGCAATAATTCTGCAATCATCTTAATGAACAAATACTGAGAAACAGTTAACCTGATCATTTCTTCTCCTAGTACCATCTCATGAAGAGAACAAAGTAACAGCATTTGGTCTTCAGCCTCAATAGAACGGACCACAGAATCTGATCTCGATTAAAGACCCAGTTTACTTTCAAACTGGTTTCCTCTTGATCTAAGAAGTAGTATAAACAATTGTTCAAAATGCAGGTGGGGAACCAGTTGTGTTTCATAAGTTGTAGACCATGGCCTTGTAGTCTATGAGGTAGAACTTCAAGTCAGTATCTACAACATTATACCTTAGATACGCTTAACTTCTCCTATCAAAGAACTATGGTATGAAGGTCTAATGTCTGACACTCAGGTGTGAGCTTTTCATTATGATAATACCAATGCAAATCCTCCTTTGTATGTAATATGCACCTGTGCTTCAAGATTCAGCGTTTTCCACATTTGTTCATTTGAGGGTTTACCACGAGAAGGTTAATCAGTCTAGCCTGGAAGACTGAGGACTGGCTTCCAGAGCACAAAGTCAGAGACTCTAGATGGTCCATTTGCAACCTCCATAGTTCTGCTACTTGGTCCTTATGACCCCACACATTCACTAGTACATGAACTTCCTATGGCAGATGGGGAGGCTGAATAGAGTTGTAGGCAAACTTTATTGCAGAGTCAAAGTGCTGATTCCTAGGGCTTGGGGGTGGGGGAGAGGTCATTCCTCTTTGTCATGGTTGCCCTTCTTTTGATGAATAGGTCTTGCTTGTTATTGAACCCTAATAGGAACTGAATGCCTGGCCTTGGGAAACCAGATTGCCGTGACCTGGAGTTGTCCATAAAGTCTGCTTTGAGGATAAATTATGAAGTGTTATATAGAGAGGGAGGCCTGAGAAGATCTTGAAGGAGCAAACAACTGACATACAGAGGAGTTTATAGTCCTATCATATCTATTCCTGCCACCATGCCACTACCATTAATTTACAGTATAACCTTCCACATAATCCTTATGACTATTTAGCTGAGATAGTATGGCCCTGAAAAACTATGGAGAAAGCATTCATCCTAAAGGGAGGACATTTCAATATTTCATTTCACTATCACTTTCTAGAAGGAAGATGATCTGAAGTGAAGAAATGTGCTGATTTAAGTAAAAATAGACTTTCTATAGTATCTATTGAATTAACCTCAAGAAAAATTCAGCCTACAAGCATTCAGATCTTTTGGGAGGCCTGTTTAATGTGAAATTTTAGGATTGGGTTACATTTAAGTTCAACTTAAAATGTCAAATGGGACTAGGATCATACGAGCCTTCAACATTTTTGAGTGGTGTATTCTGTGGAAATGTGTTCACAGTGAAAAAACTGAAAATCAGCTGACTTAAAGACCACACAACGTGAAGAAAGGACTTAAAGAAAGGAAGAGAGAAGATGAACTTCCGTTCCATTCTTTATCTTCTTTCCCTTTCAGTATCCCTTGTGCAACTCTTTCTTCTCTCTCTTTTACCTTCTTCAATTTAGGCTTTTTCTCTGAGTTGAGGTTCACTGTGCAACAATTCTAACTTAACAGATGTATAAAATCAACAGGATCCTGTTTTGTTTCTTGGGGGGAGATCCGTAATGAGGATCTTAATCCTAGACTAGAGGGTGACATGTGAAGAGTTAATGAAATATTCTGATCCCCAAAATGCAAAATAAATTATCTCTGGCCAAGAATTGTGTCTTTTCTTCAATTAACACTTTCATGCTTTTCACGTTTTATTATATTATATGTGCTACTCATTTTTAAAGTTTCAGAAAACAAGTTTATTTATTTTTTCACATTTTTACAGTTTTAACACTTAAATGTACCCATTATGTATGCAGCAAAATTCCTTTAAAACTGTTTGCATATTACCAAATAGTGTCTGAAAATTTGCTTTTCCTTTCTGCTTATAGTTTTATGAACAAAAACATCAATTGAGGTTCCTCCATTGAGTTGCCTCCAGCACCCACAGAGACATCATGTCCACATGTAGAAGGACCTGCACCAAAAACATTTTAATCAACCTTGAAAGCAACACTGTTTTCAGAACAGTGATTCACACAATTACTGGATATGACTATAGACACCATGAATGATTTTAAGTGAGTCTAAAATAGAAAAAAGATTTTTGTTCCTATGGAAACATGACGAACATGCACCGCATTTGGATAAGAACCACTGTTCCAAGGCAAGAGCCATGAAGAGGTCCGTTATAAACAATGTGACAAATCAAAACATTAAGTGGCATTACTTTCCATTATTCTTAGGCCATATGAATGGAGACTGAGCAAGAATGAGAAGTTCTTTTGCAGCAGTACTAACTCCACTCAACATGCTGTGGTGACAAAAATGCACCCCACATTCACCACCCAACAAGCACTCATTCTCCTACCCAGCATCTCCTCTATGTGTTTCCTCATCTCCTTCCTGGTTTCCAGGGCAATGCAATTGATGCTGACACACCTGAGGTTGGAGAACAAAGGCAAAACTCTTTTATCAAGTTGCCAGTTTAGAATTTAATCCAGATAATTGCCCTAACAGTTTTTGCCAGGCTCCCTTCACCTCCTTATTCCTCAGACTATAAATCATGGGATTCAACATGGGAGTCAAAATGGCATAGAAGAGAGAGATCAATTTTTCCTGAAGGACAGAGGGGCTGGAGCCAGGCTGGATATAAGTACAAATGGCCATGCCATAACACAGAACAACCACGGTGAGGTGAGAGGCACAGGTGTGGAAGGCTTTCTTCCTTCCCTCTGTGGACCGGATCTTCAGGATGGTGGAGATGATTTGGATGTAGGATAAGAGGACCAGGCAGAAAGGTGTCATCAGCAGGACAATACTAGAAGCCATGATTGCAACTTCATTGGAGGAGATGTCCACACAGGCCAGTCTGACCACAGCGAGGAGTTCACAGGATATGTGATCAATAAATGTGTTTGTGCACATGGGCAACTGAAAGGTGATAGCAGTCTGTATGAGCGAGTTCATGGAGCCACTGACCCAGGACGTGAAGGCCAACCTAGTACAGAGCCCTCCATGCATGATGATCGAGTACCGCAGGGGGTTACACACAGCCACATAGCGGTCATAGGCCATCACTGCCAATAGAACAAATTCAATCCCACCCAAGCCCAGGGAGAAAAATAACTGAGCTGCACAGCTCACATGTGGGATTGTTTTGGATTCCAAAAGAAAATGCACCAACATCTGAGGAACAATGCTTGTGGCATAAAAGACATCAACCACTGAGAGGTTGGTGAGAAAGAAATACATGGGAGTGTGGAGTCTGCTGTCCAGTCTGATCAGAAGAACAATGAGCAAGTTCCCCAGCACGGTCACCAGGTATGTAACCAAGAACAAGACAAAGAGAGAGACCTGAGTACTCCAGTCACTGGACAAGCCAAGGAGAATAAACTCTCTTACCCACGTCTGATTATCTGTCCCCATTTAAAAATGTGAGAAGATTAACCTGCAGAGAGAGTCAAAAATAACAGAAGTTATGGATCAAATAACAATAAAAATAAGTTTTTTTGAACACCTTCTCTTTGCAGATAATCAGTCTTATCCAGATGTTTGAGACTATTTATGAGTTTCATCAGGACATAGTGTGCGCTCAGGAGATCAAGGTAAAGTTTGCAGACAATGCTGTACAATTTAGTTCTTTCTGTCCTTACCAAGTTAACCTCCCATCCAAGGGTGAGAAGGAGGTGGTAGGTGACAATGTTCATTAAAATAATAAACAATGAAGAAAAAACTACCTAGGAAGTTAAAAAAAAAAGTTTAAATATTACAATTAGACCTATCGTGATGAAATGAGCATTTCTAATACAAAAATTAAAGCATTGGAAGAGGTGGGGGTCTTATGAAAAGATGTGGAATCGGATCTGGTTTAAAGTCTGATTTTATTTACCAGCTGTGTGATTTGGTTTAGTGGAAAACTTTCATATTTGAAACAAGACAATACCAAACATCTCACAAGAACATAACTTCATCAGTAGGAGCTTATGGGGAAAATACTCTGCAGTAGTATGAGTATTAGTAACCACAGGATATCTGCTTTGGAGCAGATTAAGAAGCAAATGTGTTTTCCCCTATTCTTCCTCCCCACAGATTTAGACATAAATTCAATTGGAAGCAATTTTTACTAGAACTGAAGACTTTAGGAGTGATTGAGACCTTTTGAGGACCTTGGGGATATTTTGATAATCTTTATTCTACAGCTTTCAATGAGATAGAATAGGGTAGGAGAATGGAACTTTATCTTGTTTTTATTGTTTTTCACTTTTCAACTTGCTGTCGTTAAGAATGAACCTTCTCATGACATGACCTTGTGGATCAGGCAACTGAAATGTTGGCTTGAAGCCCACATAAAGTCCACAAACTCAGGTTCTTGGCCCAGTGTCAGGGTGAAAAAGCAAAAATAAATAAACTAATAAATAGATAAAGATGCTTCTTTCATCTTCTCCTTCCTTCTTTCCAATTTTCCCTTTAAAAAACAGAATCTAGTCTTGTAAATGGGCTCAAAAAATGAAAAGAGAGTATGAATGTCTGACTTCCTACAGACAAGAGAAGGGCAGCATGTGTTTTAAGACAATGAAGAAATGGCAGAGAAATAGGTGTGAATTCATAGAAAGTACCATGGAATGGAGTTTCCCTTCTGCTCCCTAATGTGATTTGTCAATAGATCTCAATCTTATAATATCTATTTTGAACACTAAGCAGTTAGTTAACAGTGTTTAAGCATTTGTAGGACTGACTCGTGGTTACTCCATCCCTGCCTATTTGTTCACTTTCCTTTTCTTGCAGTATACAATAAAGGAAGTAGTCAGGGAAACTGATGGAAGAAACAGAGATGCCTGCCTCCTCCCAGAGCCTTACAAGAGTCAGCTTAATGTCCCTGAGCAGAACTGCTCCCATAGCAGACACTATCCTTATTCTCTGACCTCTTAAAAGAAAAAACAAGCAAGAAGTTCCAGAAATGTCCACTGCTTTCAATGTTCAGGCTGCCATATGCATTTGCTGCCATATGCATTTTTAAATCTGCTTTCTAATATCCCCCTCAGAGTCTGCTCTCCCCTTTCAATAGCCTCTAGTGCTCTTTCAGAATTCTCCCTGCCCACTAGAATACTCCCAACTCCACCCCTCATTTTATTTTTCTCAATTTGTGTTCATATTGAGAAAACATCTACCATGAAAGATGCTCAAACTCATTTTAAAACCTCAATAAAATATTTGAATTTTAAAGATCTGTAAGTGATCATTACATGTAATATAGATCTGCAGCAGAAAGTAGACATTTCATTTCCCATTCCCCCGGCAAATAACTATGAAGTGCTTCTTAGATGCTGGTATTTCACAGAGCATATTACACTTCTCCGGGTTCAAAGACTTCACCAGTCATAAAGGAAATGATAAAAGAGATCATCAACATGTCATTTGTCCCCTTACTGCGCATGGAAGTCACCTGGAGAACATGCCATTCAATGACTCACTGAACTCCCCTTACTCACCCTACCCTCTCAATGTGAAGAGAGGAAAATCTACCACCTAATTATCATTCTAATGGTTTCTTTCACATCAGAGTTTGCAAATGATTGGTTCCACTAACTGGCATTTCCTCATGATATTCATCATCTAGACCAGGGAAAACTGGTTTTCACCTTCACTAATCTATAAAAATTGTGCTCTTAAAGGTCACTCATCGGTCTCTAGTCATTAAATGTAGGGACTTGTGTTCAATTTATTTCTTTACTTAACTTTTAACAATGTTAACTGGATTTCCCTTTAATCTAATCATCCTTGACTTCATTCTTGGGTAATTTTTTTATTTTCCTGCTCCATCACTGAGACTGTTTTTAAGGTTCTGTGCTCACAATTTGTATTCTTCTTTGTATTTTTTCTTATAAAACTTGTGATTTCCAACGATAATAATTACTGTCAACTCTGTGTAGTTCTCCCTCATTTCTACATTTATCTCCCAGATTTCTCCCGAAAGTTCCAGAAGCCTTCCCCAGCAGTTCAATGAATACTTCAGAAATATCTCACTGAGGACTACATACATCTCCACCCCGACACACACACACACACACACACACACACACACACACACACACACATATACACACACACACACACAAAGAGTGTGCCCCCTGACTTCTTTACTTGTACTGACAAAACTAAAATTCTCCCATTCTCTCAACATATCATGCTTGACTTTTCCCTCCTCCTCATCACTCCATGGAATAAATGTTCTTTATGTATCTCTTTTATTATGTATCGCCTATCTTTCCCACAGTGTCCATTCACACTTATTCTTGCCAGCGTTATTCTCATCCTATTGAATGTACGAGTTTCCTTGTCAGTGTTCCTGATACAAGCTCTGACTACTCCACACATCCTACACATGGCTCCCAAATTAATCAAGCAAACTATTGATTTACTCCCATCATTCCTGCACAAACTAATCTATGATGTCTAAATAAATACAGAAGTAAGTTTATCTTGGGTAGAATCATTTCCGCACAATCTACATTCTAGTACTATCTTATTTCTAATGTTTATTATCTGTAGCATGTATTACCATACTGTGTATTTTGTAGCAAAATACTTTATTAAAGTAAACTGTGAATGCTGAAATGCCTTTAACTGAGACCAACTGATTCCTTTTAACCCATCAGGACTACTGATTTCCAAAGGCCATCATTAATATCCAAATACACATTTTGTATGCATCACAGAGTCCCTTGGGAACTCACAACAGCAAAGAAAAGAGAAACAACATCAGCATTTGGAGTGCCAAATAGAGGAGGAAATGCATGTGCACCAGATACATTTAACACAGCTGCAGTTAAGTCTCCATATTATTGTGGGGTGAGCGGCCACAGATGAGATCTGGGCTTATCTTTAGGATCAGGGTGAAAAAAGGACCAAGTACTGATAACATTCTCCCATCAGAAAGTCGGACCTGCTCTTCTCAGATCCATCACTTTGCAGGGTCTGTAACTCTCCCTAGACAGGTCTGTTCATTGTAATTCAATACTCTGAGGAAATTGCGGACCCATTTGCTCTATTTTTCTGTATGTAACGACAACAAAAAGTCTCTTAGTGCAGAGCTTGACATGGAACTGTATTCGAGACCAAAGCTGAACAATAACCACAGTTAAGAGTCAGACCCATATAGCTTTTCTCCTGTATAAGCATCTTTCATATTGTCTTCTCAGTATTAGTTCTAAATCTGGCTCCTTTACCTTATTTTCCAGACACCTAATGCTTCTTCGATACAAAATGAAAATCGATTTTACATCATTTACGTCATGCTTAGTCAACAAACTGAACTACATTGCTCTATTTTTGAACTCTTTATTCTAAAATATACACTCCAGGCTGCCTTGTCAGAACATAATATTGAATAATGGTGTGCCCCTTAGAAATGACCACAACAAAGAAAAGATTTCCTCATGCCCATGCCTTATGAATCATGTTGACTACAGGGCTTTTTACCATGGTCATAACAAATGGATCATGCTATGTTACATGATATGAAAGATGCCATTAAAAGATTCCAGAGACAATGATCCCTTTAAAGCCCTCTTACTAAATCCTGAAAGCTATTACTTTTATACTGAGCATTATCTTTTTGGTGAAAGGTTTAAAGATGAAATACACAATATTAAATAGGTATAAAATATGAAATACCCGATATTATTGTGAACTAATATGTGAGTAAACCTACATTTGTAGGAAAATTCAGTAGTGAGGCATTGACAGCAAGACCGTTTGATTAAAATTGTGTCCTTTTAGGAAAGAGTTGATAGCACAGTCCTTGCACTTTCATCTATTACCCAACAGTTATAAGTAACAGGTAACAAGACAGAACTATTCTTTTTTCCAATGACAAATAAATCATGAGAAAAAGCAGGTGTAAAGATTTGCCACACAACTCTGTCTTCATGATACAATACGCTTAGTTTAAAAGTTAAATTTTAGTCAAACACCATCTTTTTAAAAATCAAATCCATTTATTCCCTGAAATCTGTAACATTTCCCATTTATAAAATGATGCAAATTGTAGCAACATAATTTTTTCAACCTATTTTACCTCTACGACTTTAACCACAATTCTATTCCCTATCAAGTCAATCTTCTACCTGATAATGTCCTTTAAAGAAGATAAAGAATGAAAAATCAGACAGCCATGCTAATTGATGTTGAAATGAAGACTAATTATTGTCTGGGGAGACAGGTTGAGATAGATAAAATTTGACTTTGGCAGACCCCTGCCTCCTGTTTCTGTCTTGATCCTTCATCGAATAATGAAATAGTTTTATGCCATCTCTGTAACTCTCTACACCAGTACATGCCTTCCACTAGAAATGACCCACAGTCTATAAAATCGTCCCTTTCTAGCCCTATCTTAAGCAGGGAAGTCAAACTTCTAAGTTAAATATGTTTCTATTGAAGTCTCCGGCAGTGATTATTAGTAAAATCTGAAAACATCTAGTATTTTTAAATCATGGAAATCGGGCATCTCCAACTAATCTGTTATAATTTACTTAAACTCTGACCAGTGGATTTCTCAAATGGAGTTCCTTTCATGCTGAGCTCCCTGTGGTTCTTCAGTACACCAGCTGACAGCATGGTTTCTCATCATCAAGTGTCCTTTCAGTCTTCTACAACAGCCACCCCATATTCCTGCTCTGACAGTATATATAAGGCCTTGGAGAAACTATGAGCAGTTACTCTTCAAGAAAAACAAGAAATCTGACCCACAGACAAAATAAAATGAATATTAAGCAGCACTTTCACTAGGCTAGTGCTATGTAGGATCATTATTTGTGAGTCACTGGATATGCCTTAGGATACTGCTCACAAAATTTTCACCCATTCTAAAATGAATTTAGATTCCAGGGCTACCCAATGGACCAACATTCAAAAACCTTGATTAAATTTTGCAAGTATGGAAGTAGTCAGGGTTTAATGTGCGTACCTTTTCCATTTGCAAGATTCATTGTCATTTTTTATTGTCCTATTCCATTGAGCTTATTATACATTTAAAACTAATAGCATATTCTACATCTACTGGCTGGCTGCTTCAATAAATTAATCTCTTCTATATTAAGAAAAGTATTGAATCAAAAAGTTTCAAGAGATATGTGTGCTGTGTAAGTATTCTTCAATATCTCAGCATCCAGAATTGTGTTTCAGAATAATAATCAATTTCACTAATTCTGCTAATTCAAAGAATGCACGGTTGAACAAAATGTTGGAAAAACTGTGAAAATCCAATCTGTATCATTATGAAGTTTGATAATGAGGCCATTACCCATATTAACTCCCATTCATTGTTGAGGTGATGCTCTCTGCATAAAGGATAAAAAACCAAAACTTTATTTTTCTCTAAGTATTTGGGTGTCATCTTTTGTAATACTCCATTGAGTCTTAATCATATTGAGCTCCTCATTGGAGTGCTACAAAAATCGTAGCAGACACAAATAAAAGCCCTGAATATGGAAATGGAATACATGAAATCAAGTCTCGCAAAACCTACAGTCATGTTTTCTTTCATGCTGATCATTGACCAGAACCATAACTGTACACACTTCAGTTGTAATAGAAATGACACTTTCACTTAGAAAATGATTAATCTGACCTATGACTGAATACCTCCAGGAAGAGTAGGAATATTTACACTTTACTCATGTTTGGAAGAGAGAAAAATCTAAGGAACATTTGTTGGGCAACGTCTCAAAAATGGTTTTATTTTTAAGAAGGAATTAGTTTTCTACTTCTTTTTGGATTTGGTTATCTGGCTTTTCATGTAGTTAGTAATCATTGATGCCCGATTTCTCCCAATTAAGCAATCCTGAAATCACTTTCGATGATTTCATTATGATTTCATTGCAAATGCTTGTCTTCTTTATATTTTTTAAAGGGCTTTCTTTGGCAGTATAACATCCTCAGTGTAACATGTCTCCACAATTCAATATCTACAGTCTTTTCTAGTGGAACCCAGCACGGAAATTTGTCAAAACACTTCAAATCTAGCCCCATCACATTACAAGTGTCATATGAATCTGAGCAATTCATTTAATCACCTTGCATTTCTATTTTTATCATTAAAAGGAAAATCTAAATACTTTGTATACATACAATAAAGGAAAATTGAGGTAAGAGATTTTCTAAAGATTTACGATTTAGCTTTTTTGGGAATATAATATGCTCCCACTGCATATCCATGAATAAAATACCTAACTAATCATTTTACAGATCTTGACTTGACTTTAATGAAATACCCAAATCATGTAGAATTCATTTATAGTATCTACAATTTTTAATTATTTTTGCCTTCTTTACCTGTCTCCATTTCTCTCTTTGTCTTTGCCAATACTAAAGTTTGGGCTTGAGAAACACATGGAACCAAATTGTATGTAAGTCCTAGACTTCAGGAAAACAATTATTTTCTTACATTTGCCATAATATTTAGAGCAAGAAGATTTCAAACCTCATGGTTCATATCTCAGATCCAAAATCCCACAAATCTTGTCAGTTCTATTTTTTGCCTCTCTTTAATCCTCTGTTTATATGTATCCTCTACTGATCCCTCTGTTAAGAGCTCTAAGACATTGATTAATGCCAGACAAAATGGAAATGTCCTCCTGAGTCTGTTTAAGTTTGTTTCTAAAGAATGCTTCCTTCCAAAAAACTGACGGACCATAGAGATGAATGTCCAAGCCTCTTTAGGCAACTGGGTTAAATGTTCACTTGGAACTAGTTTATATTGTGAGGGAAGCAGTTGGAGAAAGTTCACACAGGCCCCAAATTCGCTCATACACACTGACCTAATGAACGTGGTAGCGCATGTATTCGCAAAGTGGGGTTGACAGATTACCCTCAGTACATACATACATTCCAGTGTTAATTGCTGTCACCACTCATAATTTTCTTATGTTGTGTTTTTCCCCAGTAGTATGCTAATCTCTCTATCCTCCTTAATTTACAACAATCTATTGAAGCCTTAGGTCATTCTAAAAGTCTATGAAGTCAGTTTTCTAGGTTTTAGGATATTCTCCTATAATCTCCAAACCTGACTATAGACATCATGCTCTGATTCTAGTGAGCAGAGACAAGACCTGTATTCAAACATGGTGGAAAAGACAATTACTCTCTTCGACTCCAAGATTCCCTTGCCTCTTTTTTTCTGGAAGCAAGAGAGCTGTTTTCACTCCCCAGAGAAAAGCATAGAGTCTAATAGGCTGCTGTGAGTATTGCAACATCAGATGGACACCAGAGTACATTCCTCATGGTACTGCTGAAATAACAGCAAAAATAACAGCAACAAAAGAAAGACTTAAGACTCTAAATAAAAACTAGCAAAACAGATTTTTTAATTTCCAAGGGAAAAATGAGGTAAGAAAAAAAAACCCAAATCCTTTACACAGAGAGTTGACTTTCTATACCTTTTCAAGTTCATAATATTTATAAAGCGATTCAATGTAGATACAATGTAATTTTGACAAGTGCAGTCACATTATTATTCTCATGTGTATTCTTTATGCCCTTCACACCCCTTAGATGAATAATCAATTTATTCACCTATCCAACAAGTCAAATATTCAGTCATTCTCAATGCCACCATTTACATATTCACTAATTAACCAAACTATTTCTAAATCAATACTCATCTATTTGTTTATTTGCACATCTCCCCATTTGCAAACACTTATCATTCCATGCAAACTCATCAATGTCCCTAATATTCATTAATGGCTTACCAAATATTCTATGATCACCCTTTCTGCCTATCCACTAATTTATTCCATTATTTTACCATGATTTCTGATATCATAGCACCCACAGACTTTAATAGCACCTTGTGATTTTCCAGGCACTAGAAAGGGAAAAGTAGAGACTCTATACTCCCCTCACTCTGATTTCTAAATTCCAATAAAAAGGACAGAATTTATTGGATATTTTCTCTGAGGCAAGTTGTAAAAATTCCTTGGTTGTGAGGACTCTGGTCACAGTATCTAAAAATTCTTGTGATCACTGTTTTTCTCCATTAATTTGCAGACAACACAGACAAATTTCCAAATTCCAAGCTTTTAACAAAGGCTTCACAGCATTCTCAGTCAGTCCCACTTTCAAAACCCTGGGAAAATCTTCTCTTCTACTCAACCTCTATCATTCAGGATGTTATATCACTCAATTTGGAACATTGGCCACATGGATCTTTCCTTTCCACTAATAATACCACTGACCTCTTATGTTAGCCATTGTACTACAGTGCTACATCATATACCTTTTAAAGTGTGTGATTTCTCAAATTGTGATAATCTTCATTCTACTCAAACATACTAAATGAGAAATCACAGTGAATAGATAAAGTCTAGTAAACTGTTTCAATGAGAGTTCAGATGATTCTGAATATGAGAACTGCCACTGTGCTTCATTCTGCAGACCACCATCACATTAATCGTCCAGAAAAAAGCCTTTATGCTACCATTACTCATTTCACAAATTTTTGACCCAAAGTCTTCAATGACTTCAATGCCATAGTCACTTCAACACAGAGACAAGAGGTTCAAAGCCAAATATATACAATTTTCCTGCTTCTCTCTCAATTGAACCCAGACCTATATTGCCATTCTTGCAGTTTTCCAAACAAGGAAGCTCCTCTTCCTCTTAGGAAGTTTATCTCCCAGAAGTCTTCATAGAAATTGATGCAGTTCCTTCAAAAAGCATTTTGATGGACATGCCAATAGATACTACTGAAAGGTAGGTTTGGGTTTGCAATAAAAGCATGAATTTACTTCATTATCACCTCCAAAGTCTATGCATATGACTTGAGTACATTTGCTTACAATTGTTGCTTCCAGCTTAGTGGCTGGATTTAAAATTCCTTAGCCTAAAATGATCATTGCTTTCCATTATTTTATTTACCTAGCTGTAGATTGTCATCCACCTTCCTACTTACACCTTATCTGTGAAAATAGATATTAAATTAATTGAAAATGGACCACTCAGGTGCAGGATGTTTATAGTGGGACGGTAGGAGGGAGGGGAACAGGAAGTATATGGGAATTGTACTTTCTCTTCAATTTTGCTGTGAAACTAAAACTGCTCTAAATAATAGATACTATCTAATACAGAAAAAATCAAGTTTGTTCTAGATTCCACTATGTTGTAAAAAGTTTAAAAAAAATCATGATCATTAAAATAATAAAAGATTAAATAGTCAACAAAATCCTTATTAACTTGAAGTCATCAGAAAGCTAAAATTGCAGGGCAACCAAATGCATGAATCTCAGGAAAGTTAGATACATTAGAGAGAGTTAGAATGTGAGCTTTACTTACCTGGAACAGTACATAGAAGGAAGATAGAGCCACACAACAAACTAGTGAGAAATGCTTTAACGGATTGCTAAAGTTCAAGTGCAAGATACTATACATATTAAAAGGATTAGAGGCACAGTAAAAAGACAACTTAGCACCAACTCTCAAGAGATTCTCCACTGATTTAGAACAGTCTTCACAAGAATGTTGGGGAAAGGATGGAAAACCAGAGAACGTCTTCATGGTTCAGGTGTACATGAAGGCAGCAGCCTCTGCTTAAACAGAAGGCACACTCCCACCACCAGGTCTGTCTTCCTTATGGAACAAAAGCTTTTAGCCACCAGGGGAGGGACATAAAACCTTGTTTTCCTCAGAGACAGATGACTCATTGCTGAGGAAAGGAACCAAAACAAACAAACAAAAAATACCAAATAAAACACACACACACATACACACACACACACACTTCTAGCTCTGAGATTTTGTGGGGCAGGAACCACAGTGAGTCTGGGCTCTGAATCACTTCCTAAAGTTGGGGAAAAGGACAATACCAAGAAGAAAGCCTCACTCCTGAGACACAGGGACAAAGGAAATACCTAGTCCTGAGACAGAATTAGAACATTTGCTAGTACGCTCTCACTCTCTAGCACCAGAAGAGCAATGATGAAGGAAAAATAACAGCAGTTCACCACTGGGAGAGACAGCATGTGGAGAGACATACTCACAGGAAGAGTGTGAAAGTAAATGGAGAACAGCAACAATAGAAAACTTCCAAATAAGCATCCTGTCCCAGCAGAAGTAATGTTAGAGAAAACGGAATTTGTTGGTACACTGAGGATAAACAAAACAAACCTCAACACCCAGTCCATGCACCACTACACTTATTCCCAAACTCTCCCCTATAATACAAGACTATAGGACAAACAGAAGAGAAGTATCATTTCAAGACATAATACTATTTATCTCAGAGCCCATAATCTTACACACAAAATACCTAGATTTCAAACAAAATTAAAGGTCAGAACAAAAGGCAAGAAAAATTATAATATCAAGCAACAAAAAAATAACAGAACCAGAATGACATACACTTGTAGATAGGAAATACCACAAGGGGTTTAAAATAACTCTCATATATGTTAAGGATCCTTTGGAAAATATGGATATGTAATAAATGCTAAGAACTTTCAACAGATAATTAAAAGATATATAGAATAAGCAAACAGAAGTGCTAGACATGAAGTACACAGTAACAGAGAAAACGATGGCTTATGCGTAGATTCCAAGGACTCAAAGCAATTAGTGAGGACAGAGATATCACTGGAGATCAGCAACACTAATGCCAAAGAGAAATGGTTATAGGAGAGATATGTTTATAGCTGTAACACGAGAAGAGAACTCTTAAAGGCTGGGAGACACTATCAAACAATTTAAAAAGCATGAGAACGGAAAATCACAAAAAATAATGAAAGATATCACAATACAAATATAAGAAGCTTATCCAAATGGGGCAACAAAATTTTTAAAAAGACATCCTGTATTCTAGCTAGAAAATGCCCTACATTAAATGAAAAACTTGAAGGCACCTTAGAAAAAAGATGCACCACATGTGAAGCTCTAAATCAGCACAGAAATCTTGTCAAATTATGCTAGCCAGAGACAATGGAGTGACAGATTTAAACCCCTGAGAGGATAGGGGAGGAGTAACTGTCAACTGGGATTCTACCTATGGAGAAAATATCACAAAAAAAAATTTATTTGAGAATGAAAGAAAAATAAAAATTTTTCAGGCAAACAAAAACTGAGTGGATAAATTTCCAGTAGAATTAGACTACAAGAAATATTAACAAGAATTCTTTAGGCAAGGACTATCATATCAAACAGATAATTGAACCCATACAAAAGACTTCAAAAAGGATGAATCATTCTGGAAGCAGTCAAATTAAAAGTTAGCATAAAACTTGTTACTAAATGTTAAATGCATTCCAAAAAATTGACTGTTTTAAAAATAACAGCAATTATTTTATACATGTAGTTCATGTGAAAGCGAATGTTGATAACAACAGTATAAAAATAATAGGACCAAGTATAGTGTACTGTTTGAAAGTTTGCATTGTACATATAAAAAGATATTAAAGCACTTCAGACTTATGAACAAATAATTGCAATTCTATTATAATATTCATATTAATTTCTTAATAGTATGTGTATATTATTTATATTGTTTATAATATTTAATATTATAACATTTAATATACCATTATTATAAAGTGTTGAGTTTATATTATAAATATTTTAATTAAAAATAAATACCATAAACTATCTTATATACGAAAGAAACTTTCTAAGTGTTATACAAGTAAACTAATAGCTATAATAAAATGCAATCATAAAACATACCCAATTGACCCAAAAATCATGTGGAAAAAGAGAAAAAAATTAACAAACTACATCTATAATAAATAGAAAAAACTACCAAGATGGTAGTTTTTTTATCCAATAGCACTAACAATTACATTTAACAAATGGTCTATTTAAGCAGACTGATTAAAAGAGATACTTTAGCTTGGATGAAAACATAACTACATTCTATCCACAACAAGTAAACTTTAAATACTGAGACATACGTGCATCTCAGTGGTCTAGCAAATAAGGCCACCAAATACAGTCCACATGCATCCCAAAAATCCAAGCTCAAGACCGGGGACTGCAGGGAGGAACCAACATGAATAACTAAATAAAATGTTTCTTTCTCCTTTCAAAAAAATATTGAGACACAGATATCCTAAGAATAAAAAGATGAGAAAATACATACCATGGAAACATTAATCAAAAGATGCTGATGTAGGTATATTAGCAACAGACAAAATGGACAGAAAAACAGAATATTAACAAGTATAAAGAGAATAATAGCCAATTCGTCAAGAAGAAACAATAATCTTAAACCAACCTAATAAGAGAGCTTCAGAAATGATGAAATAAAAACTGAGAGAACTAAAAAAGGAAATATGTAAACCTATAACTATGTTTTGAAGACTTTAACATTCTTCTCCTGTAATCAATTGAATGAGTACACAGAAAATTTGTAAGGATCCAGACGTCTTGAAGAAAATACATACAACTTGGTCTAATTGATATTTAGAGCACACTCTATCTAGCAGCAGAAGAATATGTATTTTTTCAAGTGCACTTGAAATATTCATCAAGTTAGAACACATTCTCATCAGACCTCAACCTGTAAAAAATCGAGATAATACAAAGTATGCTCTCTTACAGTAGGAATCAATATCAGAACTGTATATGCATGTCTAATTTCCAAATATTGGAAATTTTAAACACTGCATGGATCACAGAAATTATAGGAGAAATATAAAATATTTAACTACATGAAAATGAAAAACGTTAAACTTCATGTAACAAACAAAATTGTGTTAAAACAGAAATTCAATGCATTATGTACTTACACTTAGAAACAATAAATATCTTTTCATTTCTTTTTGTCACCTTTTTCTTTTAACAATGTCATAATTTTCAGAGTGTAGGACTTTCAATTCTTTGTTGTTTATTCCAGGTTATTTCATTCTTCTTGGTGCACTTGTAAGAGAGATTGTTTTCCTGAGTTCTCTTTCTGCATAAAGAAATGCAACAGATTTTTAATACATCAATTTTGTAGTCTGCCATTTTACCGTTTTTTATTATTTCTAGCAGCTTTTTCCTGGAGTCTTTGGGGTTCTCCATAGATATTACATAATATGCAAATAATGATAGTTTCTCTTCTATGCTTCCAATTTGGATACCTTTTATGTCTTTTTCTTGTCTGATTGCACTGGCTAGGATTTCCAACACCAGCAGTAATCTATAAAATAGTACTGGTGAGAATAGACACCCTTGTCTTACTCCGGATCTTAGAGGAGAAACTTTCAGTTTCTCTCCACTGATTGTGATGTTGGCTGTGGGTTTGTATATAGTTTTTATTATGTTGAAGAACATTCCATCTATACCCATTTTTGGAGAGATTTTAACATAAAAGGGTATTGAATCTTATCAAATACTTTTTTGGCATCTATTGAAATGATAATGTGTTTTTTCTGTGTTTATTGAGATGATCATATGGCTTTCATTCTTTTTGTTCATGTAGTGTATCACATTTATTGACTTGCATATGTTGAACTATCTTTGCATCCCTGGAATAAATCTCACTTGATTATGGCATATGATTTGTTTAATGAGTTGTTTAATTTGGTTTGCCAATATTTTTTTGCCGATCTTTGCATCAATATCAAAGATGTAGGTTGGTAACTTTGTTTTTTCCTGATGTCTTTATCTGGTTTTGGTATCAGGGCGATGCTGACATCATCAAAAGTATCTGTAAGTTTGCCATCTTATTCCATTTCTTGGAACAGTTCAAGAAGGACTGGTATTCATTCCTCTCTGAATGTTTGGTAGAATTCATCAGTGAAATCTCCTGGTCCAGGCCTTTTGATTTTGGGAAGATTTTTCATTATTATTTCAGTTTTCTTGCTTGTGGTTGATCTGTTCAGGATGTCTAATCTTCCCAATTTATAGTCTTAGAATATTATGTTTCCAGGAATGTGTCCATTTCTTCTAGGTTATCCAATTTGTTGCCATACAGGATTACATCAAATTAAAAAGCTTCTATGTTATATATACATATATATACATATATATACACACACACACACACAATGGAAAACTGCACAGCTATTAGAAGAGATGAAATCCTATGATTTGAATCAACATGGATGGAATTAGAAGGGATTATGCTAAGTGAAATAAGTCAAAAGAAGAAAGAGATACCAGATGATCTCACTCATAGGTAGAACATGAGTATAAAAGAACAAAGGAACAGATGAAACAAAACCAACCCTTGAATACTTGCATTAGAAATGAGATTACCAATAAGGAATGGGATGGGAGGGAGAAGGACAAGAGGTGGCAGAGCTCACCAGACAATAATGAAGAATACTTGGTGATTTGGTGGAGAGCAGGGTGTATTGACATATATCTTAGGAATGAGGAACATATATATGTGTGTGTGTGTGTGTGTGTGTGTGTGAGTTTATTATAATGTGCAAAATCAAACTTACTGCAATTAAAAATTGCTTTAAAAAGCTTCTCCACAGTGCAAAAAACTTATCAAAATAAAAAGACATCCTACTGAATGGGAGAATATATTTCCACATCATGTGTTTGACAATCCAATATATATTTTAAAACTCAAAAAATTCAACAAAAAGCTAATAATACTATTTAAAAATGAGCAGATGATCTTAATAGGCTTCTCCAAAGAATACATACAGCCACACACAAAGATGTTCTACTTCTCGGGTAACTAGGCAAAGGAAAATCCAAACAACAACGAGATTATCACCTCACACAGGTGTGAATGGCTACTATCCAAAATACTAGAAACAAGTGCTAGAAAGGATGCAGAGAAAAGAGAAATTTTATACAATGTTAGTGGTAATGTAAAATGATCAAACCATTATGGAAAACAGCAAGGAAATTCCTCAAAAAATTGAGAATGGAAACCCCATATGATACACTCATTCCTCTACTGGGCATTTACCCCAAAAATATAACACTAATTTGAAGAGATATAGGCATCCCCATGTTTACTGCAACACTGTACCCTTAAGAGACAGAAAAGACAAGAACATGTTTGCGAAATACATATCAAGATTCACATCTAGAATTTTTAACCTTCAATACTCAATAACAGCAATGTAAACAATCCAACAAAAACAGGGCAAATGATTTGAATAAACACCTCACCAAAGACAGACAGATAGCTGAGAAACACAGAAAAACATGTTCAGCATAATGGGTCTTTCAAAAAACTACAAAATAAAGCCATAATGAGATGCCTTTGGCCACTTATGGCTAACTTAAGGAAGAAAACAAAACTGACATTAACAAGTAAGTGATGTGGAATGACTCTAACTTTCATATGTTGCCAAGACATATGGCAGACCCGCTTGTATAAAAAAAAGTTTGATAGTTTCTTATCAACTTAAGCATATTCTTGTTATACGACCAATCAATAAAAATTCTACATAGAATTTCATTTCACATAATTAAAATGAAGAATGATATTCATTCAAATTCTACACTTGAATGCTTACAACATTTTAACACTTTCTAAAAATTAACAATAATCCAAATGTATTTAAATAGTAAATGGACACATTTTGGTATATCCATACAATGGATTACTACTCTGAAATGAAAAAGAATGGAGTACTATAACATGTAATAACATGGCTGCATCTCAGATGCTAAGGGGAAGAAGTCAGATTCAAAGTCTACAATCCTATATATTCTATTTACACAATATTTTGCAATATACAGAGAAACAAATTTGATCAATGATTGACAATAGTTGATGATTCGAAAAAATAAGTTAGCAGCAAAAGGGCACAAAACGATGAAATTCTATTACGTCTTGATCATGGTGGTACTTACACAATTTTATATATTTTTTAAAACACAGAATTTCACCAAAAATGGTGAATTTTATTGTAGGTAAATTATACCTCCATGAAAATATAAAACATGAGAATTAGCCTTTATATTAATATTATCTGTTTAGGCTCAAAAATTCAAATACACAAAAACAATTTGATCTTAACAAACATTTATATGATAAAGTTGTTTTTCATTAACAGAAATTGGATTGTGAGCTGTATGAAAGCACAGATTTGTTAGTCATAAACAGCACAGTACTAATTATATGTGCAAAGAATATTTGCAAAATTCTCAAAAAATCTCATATTAAAATATCACTGTGTTATTCAAAGTGGAGTAATTGCTGAAACAAACAGCTCCAAAATAACCATTGCTTAACACAATAAAAATTGATTTCTCATTTATGCATATTCCTAGGAGTTGAAACTATTAGGGTGGCTCTTCTGGTTCTTACACAGTCAGGGACTCAACACCCAGGACTCCTCCACCTTCCGTGTCCCCAGGGTCCTGTTCTGAGTCCCCTGCATAGCGATGACTTCAAAGTAAGACAATTATCAATGGAAGCTGGTGCCTGGGAGATTTCAACAGGACAGATGTGGAAGTGCCCTACTTTCTTTGAATCTATATTCCAATAGTTAGAATTTGAAACCATGGCCTCAGTACTATAAAGAAGACTCAACATTTAGCCCAACTATGTACCTGGAAGAAGAGGGAATGAATTTTATGAAAAACTAGTCAATTTCTGCCACACACACATACTAACTTGATCAGACTACATTTGAGGTCATCTGTTTATTTCAGAAATCTACAATTTAAGAGGAACACTTAGAATACTGAGATGCCATGGAAAAGGACCTGCGGTAGTAAGACATATGAGAATCAAACTAATGAGTAAATTTTAAGGAGCATTCAGTCCATTTAGCCTAATCATTGGCTCCCCTGAATAACCTTGACTGTCACAATGTGATGCTCACATAAATCCATGGTTCCTACCTCTAAGCTTTGACTGAAGCTGATTCTCTGCCCACAAGACCCTTTCATACATCTCCTTATATGGAATAAACCTACCAGATTCTAGGCATATCTATGTATCCTTGGTGACTAAAGCTAGAGGTAAAAGTACTGCCTACTTGAATTGTATTGCACTTTGACACGACTCCAAAGGCAGACACTATGTCCACTATGCCTGCTGACCCCTGCCTAGTCTATCTCCCAGGAAGGTCTATGATATCCAATATACTCCACGTATAGGTAGAACTGACAACCTGTGACTGGCTGATCTTTGCTTCAGTCAATAAATAAGTAGTACAGAGAATTTTTAAATGTAGTTGGAGAATAGGTTGTATTTCATCTTAACACATTCTAGACAGTGACCTTGCCCATGCCACAGGATAGTAAGTAAATATCCACAACAGTATCTCCTAATTGACAATGACTTCTCCAGCTGTTAAACTGTTATCAACAGCTAATGTCTGAAACCCAGCCTTGATATTTTTTGGGGGAAAACACCAATGAAAATCTCCCCCACATCTAATCCTATGCATCAAGACCCAGTATTTTCCATATTTGTTCATTTTGCAGTTTATCATGAAAAGACTGATCAGGCAAGGATGTCATGATGCCAACTTCTGGAGCCCAAAGCAACTCTCTAGTTGGTCGATCTGCAATATATAAAATTCAGCTACTTGGTTCTTATGAATCCACATATTTTTTGGTACTTGAATTTTTTATGACAAATTGGAATACTGAATAAAATTATAGAGAGACTTGATTGTAGAAACAAAATGCTAATCTGTAAGGTTTTGGTGGGGGGAATTCATGCTTCTCTGGGAATGCTAATCTTCTGGAAAAAAACTCTTAATGTGCTGTGAGATCCTAGTAGGAACTGAAAGCCTAACCATTTGGAAACCAGGTCACCAGGCACCTGGAGTTTTCCATAAAGTCTACTTTGAAAACAAATCACAAACTGCTACATATAGTCACTGGCCTGACCAGATCCTGAGGCAGCAAACAACTGGCATAAACAGGTGACACACATTCTCATCATGTTTATTGGTAAATATCCTATAATGCACAGGATAGTCCCATAAAAAAGAATAATCCAGCTGAATATCAACAAACATTTACTGCAAATTAGCATCCTAAATTTGGCAGCATTGTAGCTGTAGTGAAACCAAACAGAGAGAAATCAGACATTAACGTACGTGCTACCACCTCTGAAAACTCTTACCAGGAAGAGAAGTACACTTAAATCTGCTCCAACCTCTAACAGATCTCCAACAGAGATCCAGGGCCAACACAACATGCAAAATTACACTCCTGGGATGTCATTTTAAAAATCCAGTTACATTCAAAATATCCTTTCAAGGAGGAAAAAGAAATCTAAAAGTCAACATCTTCAAAAGCATAGTAGAAACCTGCCATGTTTAGATCTTTCGAAACCTTAAACTATAAGTTTTATAGGTTTTGGTTTGTTTTTTGTTTTCTTTTTTCAGAAAAACTTCAGTGATTCCTTAATTGGTTAATAAATATTGGGCACGTTTTAACTTCAAATATGTTTCAATGCCGAACTTTATTTTTAAAATTAAATCTAATGGCTTCGTTTTAGGAATAACAATTGATTTTGCCCAAATACCAAAAGTATTTCCTCCTTTTTATGAGGAATGTTTTTCACAAGCAATTACTTATTAGAAATGACTGTCATCTCAAGATGGTACAAATAATTTAATTAACAAGAATTTATTTTACTGGGGAAAAGATCTATAAAATGAAAAAGATAAAAATAGAAATGTAAGACATGGAGCATAAGACACTGCTCTGTTTCTATGTGCCTAATGCCCACTCAAAACATGTCCTGATTGATGAAGAGCTGGATCACCCTTCAGGTGAACCCGAACTAGTTGAGAAGCTGGGTGAAGACTAAGGGGTCATGGAAGGAGTGGTAAGGAAAGGGACTGTGACAACCTGCTTGTTGCTGAAGTGAGACCCCAACATCTTCACAATTTCTCCTCCTTTAAGAGTCATGTATACATTTGCATCATTGATTATTTTTCTCCTTTCATCTGTTTCTCCTGCCATTTTGCAGAGAATGTGCTCATGGTGGTAATGTCTTCCGTTCCCTCGAAAATACATAGACTATTTAGACAGGATTATGACATGGGAGAGAAGAAATGGGTCCACACAGAAATTCCAGTCTGGGAGAAGGTGAAGTGTTCCTCTGAAATCTCTTTCAAATCACGTGACTTGACTTTCCTCTTTCCCTATTACCTTATCTTAGTTCAGATTCCTCTAATGTCTCAGTAGTATGACAAGGGCTGTCCCCTAACTAGCCTTCTTGCCTCCAACATTTTCTTCCTTTGACCTATTTGTCAAAGAGGTAATACAATACTGCAACATTATCAAGCTATACTCCTGCTCAAAATCTTTACAGGTTCCCTATTATTGTCAGGATAAACCGGAAAATATGTTGCTCTCAGTGAAACCCAAAACTTTCCCCCATCTCCCACCTGCCTTCTCACAATTTCCTCAGGCTTCTCTGTCGGACATGTTTCCTAGTTGTTCCTTCACTCAGGTTGCTCACCTCCATGTCAGCTGTTCCTGCTTTTCTCATCTCCACCTAGACTTTTCCTCTACTTTCATAAGGGACCCTTTCAGAATTACACCGAAGCCTTAATCTCGCCATGCCCTTATCACATTGCATTTTAACAGATTCATCCTCTTTCACCTCTGCTATGCAGTCTTATAATCATCAGGACTGTATCATAGTGACTATTGTGTCTCCCAAACCATTCATTGTCAGTGACATACATTAGAAACTGTACTACAATTTCTGAATGAACATCAACAGAAGTTTTAACCCACTAGCATGAACATCTTCGAGGATGCCTGCTTATCTCAAAAATTTAAGATTGGATTTATTAAGGTCAACATCAAAATCAGAAATGGATTTTGGATTAGATGAAATTTCAAAGATATTTGATTGTTGAGATTGAGTGGCAATGTGTTTGCAAACAGAAGTGCAAAGTAAATGACTTAAAGATGAGACAATGAGAAAAAGGATTTGCAGTCTACGGGAGAAGACAAAGTATTATTTTCTTTCTCCTCCTTTCATTATTCCTTATACAATTATTTCTCCCTTCACTTTTATCTTCTTTAATTTAGGTTTTTTTCTGGAGGTGAGATCCACTCTAGCAACAATTTCATCTCAGCATATTTCAAAATAACTAGGGTCGTGTTGTATGGGGGAAGGGGTAGGATGAAGTAATGAGACTCTAATATGAGTCTAGAGGGTGGCATGTAAAACTGATTGAAATCTGATCCCCAAAATTAAAGTTGTCTGCTTATGGCTTTGGGTGAGGAAAATGTCTTCTTATACAGGTATGTTTGATAAGTTATACAGTCACTAGAATATATGCTTGTTTCTAAAGTCTTAGCAAAAGTTTATTAATTCTTTAGATTGAACATTTTACAATTTAAATAGTACCTTTGTATGTAGTAAAATTCCCTAAAATTATTTTCAAACTCTCCAGTAGCTTACTGAAACTTTGTTTTTCCTTGTCTAGTAAGAGTCTTGTGAACAATCATCAACTTTATTTCAGTGTAAACAAGACAATTAGTTGATGTTTCTCCAATGAGTTGCCTCCAGCACTCACACAAGACACTGTGTCCACAGGTGGTAGGGTCTGCACAAAAGCATTTTAATCAGCCTTGATAGCACTGTTCTCAAAAAAAGTGACTCATAATTTTTGGATGTGGCTGCAGATACCATGAATGATCTTGAATCTAAAATGAAAAATGTTTTGAATTCAGATGGAAACCTGATAGCTTTTACATAACATTCATGAATAAGAACCAGGTATTCAAGCTAAGTGCCATGAAAGAGTCCATGACTACAAACAAGGTGATAAACCAAAACCTTTACTGCTTTTTATTTTTCAGTTATTCTCAGGCTACATGATGGAGATTAAGAATGAAAGGTTATTTTACAGCAGTGCTTCTGTGACATAAATGCACCCCCATTCAACACCCACCAACCACTCAGTCTCCTGCCCAGCATCACCTATATGTGTTTTCTCAACTCTTTTCTGTTGCCAGAGCAATGCAGTTGATGCTAACAAATCTGATTTAGTAGGAGAACATGGAAGCAAAGCTCTTTTCACTAAATAATTTCTAGATTCATCAAGTTGCCAGTTTAGATCTCAATCCAGATAATTGCCCTAACAGTTTTTGCCAGGCTCCCTTCACCTCCTTATTCCTTAGACTATAAATCAGAGGGTTCAGCACAGGCATCAAAATGGCATAGAAGACAGAGATCAACTTCTCCTGAAGGATAGAGGGGCTGGAGTTGGGTTGAATGTAAGTAAATATGGTCATGCCATAACAGAGGATGACCACAGTGAGGTGAGAGGCACAGGTGTGGAAGGCTTTCTTCCTTCCCTCTTTAGACTGGATCTTCAGGATGGTGGAGATGATTTGGATGTAGGATAAAAGCACAAGGCCAAAAGGCGTCATCAGCAGGACAATGCTAGAAACCATGATTGCAACCTCATTGGAGGAGATGTCCACACAGGCCAATCTGACCAAAGCGAGGATTTCACAGGATATGTGATCAATAAACTTATTTGTGCACATGGGCAGCTGAAAAGTGATAGCAGTCTGTATGAGCGAGTTCACGGAGCCACTGACCCAGGATGTGATGGCCAACTTAGTACAGAGTCCTCCATGCATGATGACCGAGTACCGCAGGGGGTTACATACAGCCACATAGCGGTCATAGGCCATCACTGCCAATAGAACAAACTCAATCCCACCCAAGCCCAGGGAGAAAAATAACTGGGCTGCACAGCTTACATACGGGATTGTTTTGTATTCCACAAGAAAATGCACCAACATCTGAGGAACAATGCTTGTGGCATAAGAGACATCGACAAGTGAGAGGTTGGTGAGAAAAAAATACATGGGAGTGTGGAGTCTGCTGTCCAGTCTGATCAGAAGAACAATGAGGAAGTTCCCCAGCACAGTCACCAGGTACATGATCAAGAACAGGACAAAGAGAGAGACCTGAGTGTTCCAGTCACTGGACAAGCCAAGGAGAATAAACTCTCTTACCCACGTCTGGTTATCTGTTCCCATTTAAAAACAAGAATCTGCAGAGTCAGAAATATCAGAGGCTGTTGAGTCAAATAACCATATTTGAATAAATAAAATAATGCACATTTATATGACCTGTCAACATAGCCAGCTGTTTTCGATCATAGGGCAAGATGATGAACTTCATTCTAATACATATTATATCTACTCTGCCTTAAGAGACATAAACCATTGTCCTCCTAAGGACATTATGTGGTTCCAAAGCATCCATTATAGCTTGAGAATACAGTGTAATTTTGGGAGTGCTATATCATTCTCTTACCCCAGTTAGCAGAGAAAGAAAAGATAATTGATGACAATGAAAATAAAATGATAAGCAAGGAAGACAAATACGGCACAAAAGTCAAGGACAACCAGATATATCTATTGCATCAGTTGTAGCAAAATGAATGAAAAATCACAACTTTAAAAGGAGGTAGGGAGAAGAGAAGGAGGACGAGGAGGAGGAGGAAGAGGAAGAGTCGAAGAGAGAGCTGGTTTCAAAATTTGCCAATAAAGCTATGTCCTGTGGAAAGAACCTCTATATTAATCGTGTTTTTGTTACTTACCAGATGTATGATTTGGATTAGTCTTAAACTTTAATAATATTGCAATACACACAAATATATTGAAGCTCAAGTGTATATAACTTATGAGGGAAATACTATATGAATTGCTACTGAGAGGGGGTATTTTAATAGAATGGGCATAATTGTAACATGGTCTCCTCCCTGAGAGAGAGAACCAAATTGTTCCCTCATGTTCCCTCCACCCAACACTATCACTAAAATGATCATCCTAGCAGACTTAATCATACTGCTTTCATGAACAAACAAGTGTCGTGATGTCTAATTGCTTATAGAATTAAGAACATCATGAACATGGGAGTGCCTTAATATTGATTAGAAACTATTTTTATTCTTATTTTCATCATTATCATGTGCATGTTTTAGTGTAAAACATTTGCCTAAAATAACTCAAAAGTATTTAAATACCTTTCATGGATATGCTTCCTCCTTATTTTGAGTGCTTCATAGAGTATACTTGCTACTAAAAGCAACTGTTTTGATTTTTAAATCAGAAAGTTAAGAATGGTACTTGAGAATATATATTCTATTTTTCTCAGTAGTAAGAAGTTATTGAAATCCTCCTACAGGGAAAGTCAAGTATGAGGTTTGGACAGCAAAGACCAATATGTCATTGCTAAAATATGGCCTTTGTTGATCTAGATAAAAGTATCTCTGCATGTCTGCTCCCATTTACCAGTCATGAGAACTTACTGCACTAGGAAGAGAATGCCTTCTCTCTATGACACAGAATTAAAAAATAATTTCCGCAGATTCCTGACACAATACATTGTATGGAACTTGATACAACAAATTAGAAAATTCAACTTTAATCAGTTTTGTTTTTTTTTTCCTAAATAGATAAAATCTGTCTCTGAGTCTTAAACCTATTTGACCTTCTGTACTGGGGATCTTAATCACCTTGGCTGGGACAAGAGGAACTCTCGGAATCCAGAAGCAGAACACAGGAAGGCAAGTCCTAAACTTGCTGATAGATTCTCCCGAGCTGGTCAAAATAACTCAGATCCACACCTTTACTGTTGACTGTCCATAGACAGGCCACTTTAGTGTGTAGAGGTCTGTGACTTGTGAATGAAGAGTGGCTGGTGTAGGCACCCACAGAGTGTACGCACGCTGAGAAGGAAATGTGCATTATCCTAGGTAAAAAAGCAGAGTCCAGAGTTCTTCCGCTGGCTGATGTCTCAGAGGTGGATTCAGCTTCCTGAGAGAACAACTGCTTTTCTCTGTGTCATCATTCACTCCTTCCAGCCTGATATGTTTACCTGAATTTCCATAAAATCTGAGAATTATTCTGACCCCGTTTCTCCTGATCGTGCAACCCTGAATTCCCATTTGGTGATTTGTTTTCTTGCTCTTTCCATTTCTAAATTCTCACCTTCTTTATATCCATGTCTCCTGTTGCTAAGACGAGGATTCTATATCTGTAGTATCATTCTCTCTGTCTGGCAAGTCTCCACAGTGCAATTCCTGTGACATTTCTAGAGGAACCAAGCCTGGGATCAGAGGTAGGAACCTAAATCCCAGCAACAGTTCCCTCTCTGAGTATTGAGGTCTTTGAATAAGACATCGTTGTTTTCATCTCAATTTGTCTTGTTATTACATAGGAAAATCTGATACACCCTGGTGGAGTATTGATTAGGTCAATTGCCTGAAGGAGTGAAAATTTTATAATTCTTTTCTAAACGTCTGTATTTCCTATGTCAATACTAAGTCTTGGAATGAAGAAGTTGGTTAGCAAATTGTACCCAAGCCACGTATCCCTGAGTTATCTGTTCCAGGAAGGCAGAGGGGGCGGGGGTGGGGGGTGGGGGTACTGTGAACAACAAAATAGAAATAGAACGCTTCTTCCTTTTCTCTCTTCTTGCCTGCCTTCCTACTTTCCTTCATTCCTGCTGGTACCTTCCCTTTAAAAAAAAAAATAAAGGGAAATCAAATATCCCATGATTCAAACACTTCAGAAATAATTGAGATAGAAGACTTCAAAACAATTGACAGTTTCTCTTTTGGAAATTTAAGATAATCCTACTCACCTGCTAATCAATATCAATACCTAACTAAATATTTTATAATTCTTCTCTGAATGTCTTTCTTTCCTATGTCAATACTAAACCTTTGAATAAAGCAGTTGGTTAGAAAATTATACCCAAGCCTAAAACATCTTGCTGGTACATTTATTTTGTGACAATTGCCAGATTAGTTAGGGTAAGAAGATTCCATCAGTCACATCTCATACCCCTGATCAAAGTCCCATCATTTCTGTCCCTTCTAAACCCACACTCCTACGTGTTGTTCCTGCCTCTCCACTGTTACCAGCATCTGGCAAAATAGACGTGTCTGCTTCGGTCTGCTTCAGCTGTTCTAAACAGTGTTCCCTTCCAACGGGTGACAGACCGTACAGAATAGATATCCTAATTCCATAGGCTCTGGGTGCCTCAGTCACCTGGGGCTAATTGTGACTGTAGGGCCACTGCTGGGAGGAAGTCGATATGTGCTCTGAAAACAGCTCACAGACCTAATGAACTTTGGCAGCAACTGCCTTGGCAAGCAAGATATGGCTGACAGATTCCCTCAGGAGCCTCACGCATCTGAATGTGCTTGTTTTTAGGAAGATGAACATTGGCTTAGAATGAAAAAACAAATTATACATTTTTTAAAGTTTAAAATTCCACAGGTATTAGCATTTGGAAAAGAGAATGTTTTTTGATTAATTTCTTGACACATCCCAATAATATCTTTTTCTACCTTTTTTGCCTCTTTATAGGGCAGTTACATAATAGCTAATCAAGAAAAATAGACATAGCATTTAGTCTTTCCTCTAGGGATAATTTGATTTTTTTCATTATTGATAATTTCAGAAACTTTCTCTTGGCATCACAACTGGTTATCAATGATGTCATAGGAATTTTCAGGAAGGTGGTCAAATTTGGGTAATCCTCTTTCAAGTTTTGTTTTGTTTTGTTTTTCACATATGACCGTAAGATTTGAAAGAATTTTCCACAGTCTCAACTTCCGGATCATTCTTTTAAGTGTTGGGTCTGCGCCGACACACACACGCACACAGATACGCACACACACACAGATACGCACACACACACAGATACGCACACACATGCACACACACAGATATACACACAGATACGCACGCACACAGATACGCACACGGATACACACACATGCACACACAGATACGCGCACACGCACACACAGATACGCACACGGATACACACATGCACACACAGATACGTGCACACGCACACACAGATACGCACACACGCACACACAGATACGCACACACATACGCACACAGATATACACACAGATACGCACACGGATACACAAACATGCACACACAGATACGCACGCACACATACATAGATACGCACACACGAGATACACACAGATACGCACACACGCATACACACAGATACGCACGCATGCAGATACGCACACACGCATACACACAGATACGCACGCATGCAGATACGCACACACGCAGATACACAGATACGCACACGGATACACACACATGCACACACAGATACGCGCACACACAGATATGCACACACACACATAGATACGCACACACGAGATACACAAACAGATACGCACACACACGCATACACACAGATCGCACACAGGCACACAGATACACACACATGCACACACATGCACACTACCAGCACCAGGCGCTACAGACTACTCTTGGCTCCACACATCCTGTATATGGGTCATCACCGCACAATGGGTTACAGGACTATTCTGAAAGCCACTTCTGCACGAAAACAGCAAACAATATATGTGAATCATTACAAACCAGATTAAAATATGCCATAAAATCCAACAAAACTATTCATTACTCATCATCTCCTTCATTAGACCTCAAACATGCCCAAGGACATTGCACATCACACCACTGAAGGGCTGCGGAATGAAAGAGACATCACAGTGAAAAGAAAGTCATCACTAATTGACATGAGCCTCAATATCCCATTGTCAGAGATTTTACAAGGCCACATGTCCTTGAGAAATCAGCACCGAGGCTCCACTGAAGTGCATTCTCTTTGGAAAAAAGGCATCAAACATGTTAACTGGGAAATAAACAAGGTGGGTCACAGTAATATCGTTTTTTTTTTTCTAATCACCTACTTAAATCTGCTTATTAGTTAATCAGTCAATAATTGGTTAATGTATTACATTCTTGTGTGAACCTATATCCAGCAGCTTGAGGGAGACGGTTAGAAACAGAAATACCAACAGATTCTTCTTTTTAATAATTACCAACCTGGTTGGGACTTGGATCTATAAGCAACTATTTTCTGCTTTAGAAGACTTGATATAGTGAAAGAAAATAATAAATATATCTGAGCATTGATCATATCTTAATTTTTTATTATGCAGTAAAAAAATAAAGACAAATATTTGAAAAATAGTTTGGTTGGAGATTCAGACTGATGTTTTGCAAGAAATAGCACCTACCAAACTAGAGAAGTGTTGTTTTGTCTCGGCTATGAGGCTGGTTAGCATTTTGACAATCTCATGGGCAGTGAACTACAGCATAGGACAGTTGAACTCACAGACAGTAGGAAACTGGAGTAAGTGGTTATTACTTTGGAGGACAAGATTCAAATTCTAAATGACCTGGAAAAGGAATCACATAAACAGACTGATTAGCAATTATGTCAAGAGAAGTGTGGGATAGTACACTTAAGATTTTTTTTAAACTACACAATCAAAACGCAGCAAATTCTTGAGTATCTTTTTAAATGTAGAATCACCATTCATTGCAAATTGAATACACATAAGGAAGCAAAGCTATTACCTGTTGAAAAGGCATCAATTTAGAGATGAACCTAAAGGGCTGAGTGAAAGAAAATGGCATATGAGTTCACCTATCTGTAAAAGATACAGAAACAAAGAATCAAACAAAAAAACAAATGCTTAGATTGTAAAAACAAAATAGTGGTTAACAGGAGGGGAGGGGAAGTTGGTGGGTAAATTGGATAAAAGGGGCCACTTGTATGACACAAGGGGAAAGTAAACTTTTCGTGGTGATTATAATGTAGTTAATACAAATGTCAAATTATAATGCCATACATCTGAAACCTAGAATTTTTTAAACCAATGTGATATCTTTAAAAAAACAGTATAATTAAGAAGAAACCAAAGAGTATATTTTTCTATTATATAGAGCACTATGAAACCTCTACTGAAGCAAGGTTTGCTGCAATTTGGAAGAAGCTGGTTTCCTGAGAACATCTGAATATAGAGCTTCAGCACCAGATAAATTTATCTGTGGATAAATAAAATTGAAGGATGTCAGAGAAGTCACTTAAGGAACCTAAAACTGGAGTCTTTTTAAGTCATTGTACCCTGTACTTACAAAACACTTATCCATAATATTATACCAAATGCTATGGATAATTAAATTTATAGGGGCTGCTTTTTCTGGACAAAGGCAGACTTGGAAGCATAGGCAATTAATTGATGACAAAAGAGCCAAAGGTTTACAAAGGAGTAAGGACCTTCTCTTCAGCAAATGGTGCTGGGAAAACTGGACAGTCACAAGCAAAAGGCTGAAACTAGATCACAACCTAACACAACACACAAAAATTAACTCAAAATGGATGAAACACTTAGATGTAAGGCCAGAAACCATAAAATACACAGAATATAACACTTCTTGACATTGACCTAAGAGATGTCCTTGGGAGCTCAACTCTAATGGCAAGGGAAATAAAATCCAAAATAAACAAATGGGATTCCATCAAACTCAAAAGCTTCTACATAGCAAAAGAGACTCTCATTGAAACAAAAGGCATCCTACTGAATGGGAGAGGATATTTGCTCAACATACATTAGACAAGGGGTTAATATCCATAGTATAGAAAGAACTCATAAAACTCAACAACAACAGAAAACTAAAAGCCCAATAAAAAATGGACAGATAACCTTAATAGCTATGTCTTCAAAGAAATACAGATGGTCAACAAGCACATGAAAAGATATTCTATCTCTCTTGTCATTAGGGAAATGCAGATCAAAATAATAAGATATCACCTCACACCTGTGAGAATGACTATTATCTAAAAAACTGGAAATAGAAAGTGCTCAAGAGAATGCAGAGAAAAAGGAACACTTATATACTGTTGGTGGGAGTATAAGGTGGTACAACCATTATGAAAAGCAGTATGGAGATTCCTAAAAAGAAAACTGTGAATGGAAATTCCATTAACCCCATTATCCCACTTCTGGATATTTACCAAAAAAAAAAAAATCCCCACTAATTTGCAGAGATATATGCATCTCCATGTTTATTGAAGCATTATTGCAATAGCCAAGAGCTGGAAACAACCTAAATGTCCATAAACAGTTGAGTGAATAAAGAAGATGTGGTATATATACACAATGCAATACAACTCAGTTATCAAAAAAAGATGAAATCTGGCCATTTTCAGCAACATGGATGGAGCTGGAGGGAATTATGCTTAGTGAGATAAACCAGAATGAGAAAGACAGACATAATATAACATCACTCATGTATGGTATATGGAGATACCAAGCTAACAAATGAACTAAATCAAATAATACACTTTTAGTTAATAAAAGCAAATAAGCAGTTGCAGGCAAAGAAGGAGAGACTGGATAGGCAAACTGTGTAAAGGGGATTAATTGTATAGTGAAGGAAAAGCTGAAAAAGTGATTAACTTAATGTTTTATAAACAGATGTGAATTTTCTATGATGTATACCTTAGACCTTAGAGTTAGGTATGTTTTATCCTCAAGGAAAATATACTCTAAAGCAGTTTCCTATTATATAGAAAATAATGTTATAATACAATGTTCCTTCAATAAAATTAATTTAAGAAGACATAGCTGTAATCTGTAATTTTTCCTTAAATGAATAATAAACATTATTGTATAAGAAGAATTAGTGTCGCTTGTCAATATTGCATGTAGTTACAATTTCTCCAAGAATAATATGATGAGATGAATTGAACGTTAATACAATATAGCGATATTTCTAAAAATAAGTACGATGCCCAGATCAATATCACAAACACCTTTCCAGTAGCTTCAATGAGTTAGTTACAGGGATGGTGACTTATCTGATCAAAGGATCAGAAAGTGACAGCTTTCCTGATCATTATGGTTAGTTAAAAAATCAATACATGTTTATTTTTGGCACAGGCCATTTTATTAGTCTGTTCTGCTGGTGTTTGAAAACCAGCCAGAAAGACTGAAGTAAATCTCATTAAGTTTGCTGAAAGTGTGAAATATGTTGAAAAATTGAATCAAAATAGTGGAATTAGAAAATAACCCAGGAACCTCATGGGAAATAAGTCACCATTCATATTGTATTACATGATTATATTCAGTTTTAAACATAATCTGTGAATGATTTACAGGGCTTCCCCACCATAGCCTATGTGTTAGCTACGTTTTATCATCAAGGAATAAATATCCAAAGAAGTTTCCTTCTCTTGTCACACCCTGGTGGCTTAGTGCTTAAGTCCCTGACCTCTGACCAGGCACAGACCATGTACATCCCAAGGACCTGGGTTTGCAACTTGGAGCAGGGAGAACAGTCAAGATGAACAACTAAATAAAAATAAAAGAAATGCTCCTTCTTACTCTCGCTTCTTCCCTGCCCGCCTGGACCCTTTCTTTCTTTTCCTTAAAAGAGAGAGAGAGAGATTTCCTGTTTTATGGAAAATAAGGGTCACTACAGGAAAAGGAACGTTTAAGTATTATTTATTAGGGAAGGGTTCAAAATATTATGCCATTAAAAATAACAATAATAAATGAAAGATTTGGAGCAGAAAAGATTTGACAGCCTTAGCAGTCCAGGGTCTCTTTGAGAGTTAAAATTCCCTCCAAAGTGTTCTAGACTAAAATTTTTTCTCTAAGCAAACTGACTGTGACTGAACCTCTCAGTATTTGTGTTACTACTTAAAGCAGTTTTTTTTCACATAATTATAAAAGGTCACATACCAAACAAGTCCTTTTTATTGGAGGAGGAAGGAATGGGAGTAAGGAGTAGGAATTAAAGCTAAAGGCTTTTTTAAAAAACTGAAATGAGAGATTTCATGGACTGATGAAGATAACATGGAATGAATTAGGGGAATAAAGCTCTTAATCATTCTGAAGTCCACCAGTTTTAAAAGGCAGCATTCCCTGGGCGGGACAAACTTACCTGCCACAGTGAGGGGTCGTCAACTTTTCACTACTAGAGCAGGGGTTCTCAAAATGGGGTTGCCAAGCCACCGGCAGCAGCAAGCACCTCCACCCCACAAAACCTGTTCCATCAGGGCCCATCCCACAACTTTTAGACCAGAAACTGGGCGGGACCCAGCAATTTTGTTCCAACAAGCCATCCAGGTGGCTTTAATGCACAGAAAGGGCAGAGAGCCATGTTAGGAACTCCCAGCAGCTCTCAGAACTGCCAATGGCCAGGTCCTTTCCAGGCCATCCCAAATGAGACTCTCTGGGGACTGGGGCTTCATACCAGTATGATTTCCAGCTCTTGGCAGTGCTTCCAGTGTTGGGTGATAGTGCGGTGGAGAAACCCTCACCACCCCAGAAACAAGGAGCTAACCTACCGAATGCCAAATTAACCCTCCTTTGACAGAAGGTTGAATCTTCTATTCATTTGTCTGGCTCCTTTTCAATGAAAGATTTTCTTAAAAGAGGCCTGAACACAGTTAGGATTGATACATTTGAATCAAAGCCCTGATGTTCTTTGTCAGTAGATCCAAACCCATGGGAACAGGGGCCATGCAGCTTAAATGTTGGGTGTGTGGACAAAGGAGGTGCCGGATGGGGCGGGGGCGACATCACGACTCTGGAACACAAATGACCCCTCAGCTACTGTCTGTGTCACCTCTTTTAAAGGACAGAACAAGTCTGAATCTTTCCTGGTTCAGACATGTGCATTTTATAAACCTTTCTTAATATCTTCTTCGAATCCTGATCTTCCCCTTTCCACGGTCCTCCTCTGCTGCTCTTCAGAAGTACTGCCATCCCCAGCCCTCCCTGTGTTTTCTTCATTCCTGTTCAGTCTAGGAAATATCTGCTTGCCTCAGAAACATTTTCAAATGGAGATGTAAAATCTTAAGAAAAATATTTAATTAAAAAAAGCTAACTGCCATGAATTATGTGGCAGGTCTGCAGCCCAAAGTAGACAGTACTTTTTCATTAAATTGGTTGGCATCCATGAAGTGCCATTGTTTCTAGCTGCTGGGTGGCAAAGTGAGTATTTTCCTCCCCTCCCACAAAGCTCAAGTGGAGACAGAGCAGATGACTGCAATTCATTAGTACCTCTGCTGCTCTCTGCAGGCAGCCTGGACAAATAGATTGCCTCACACCAGTCTTATTTTTTTCCATCTCTTGTCTCTTTACACATGACTAACAGTGTATTATCCTGAAAAAATCATAAGGTTCAGAGTCAGATAATTCCTGTTTTGAATCCAGACCTGGCTTCTCGAGGGGATGAGCAAGCTACTCAACCCCTGGGAGCCTCCTATTTCCTCATGTGTGGTAAGTTGAGATATCAACCATCTGAAAGGGTTGTTGGTGAGGTTATGGCATGGAAGACTTCTTTTTATAATATAATACTTTCATTATTATTTATTTTATTAACAAAGCCACACTCATCTTAAAATATTGAGTTCCTGTCACAGCCAGAGTTCCAATGTCCTTTGTCGTCACCTTGTTCTCTGTCTCCTTCCCTCCCACTCTCACCCACCATGGCAGCCATCATCTTGTGTCTTATTGGTTTTCCCTGGGGTTTAACTGCTTATTCGTTTCATTTTACTATGTTCCACAGTGAAATCATCCTTTATTTCTCTTTTTATTTTTGATTTATTTCATTTGACATAATCCCTTCCAGTTCCATGCAGACTGTGGCAGAGAGCATAATTTCATCTTTTTTCAGTAGCTGCATAAAATTCCATTGACTCTATAGACCACAGCTTCTTTCTCCAGTCATCTGCTGATGGGCATTTAGGTTGTTTCCACGTCTTGGCTGTTGTGAACTGTGCTGCTATCCACATAGAGGTGCAGATTTTTTTTTTTTTTTTCTGATTAGAGATTTTGTACTCTCTGGGTATAAGCCTAAGAGTGGGATTGCTGGGTCAATGGTAGTGCCATCTTTATTTTTTGTTTTTTTTTGAGGAAACGCCACATTGTTTTCCAAAGAGGTTGTACTAATTAACCTTCCCACCAACAGGGATGGAGGGTTCCTTTTTCTCTGTGCCCCCTCCAAAAATCGTTATTCTAAACGTTTGAATATAGGCCATTCTCAGTGGCATGAGGTGATATCTCATTGTGCTTTTCTTTGCATTTCTCTGATTATGAGTGATGTAGAGCATTTTTTCATGTGTCTGTAGGCCATGTGTGTGTCTTCTTTAGTTAGGTGTCTATTCAGTTCTTCAGCCCATTTTCTGAGTGGGTCATTTACTTTTTTTGAAATGTATGAGCTCTTTGTAAATTTTGGAAATTAATCTCTTATCTGATTTATGGTGTGTGAATATTTTCTCAAATTCAGTTCGGGGTTATCCCTTTGATTTAGTGCTGGTTACTTACAGATCAAAAGGAATACATCACCAAGGAGATTGAGGCCATGAAGAAAGTCCTAGCAGAAATGCAAGAGATAAAAGACAGTCAGAGAATTGAAGACAAACATGGAAAGCTCCATGAACAGACTCAATCACACAGAGGAAAGTCTCAGAAACTGGGAAAAGATCAAGAAGTGATCCTCACAGAAAAGGAGAGAGAAACAGATTAAGGAAGAACTCTTACAAGAGATATTAGACACCATGAGAAGAACAGACATATAGATTATAGTATCACAGAAGGGGAGAGGGAAAAAAATACAGAAAACCTACTCTATAAAATTTTGGAGTTCTTACATGAGACCCTGAAGCAGGGTGGGCACCCATTATCTGGCGATCATGATTAGTCTTAATTCATCCTCATGAACACAACAGGCCCTGATCCCTTAATTTATTCTTCCATTACATCCTGACCTTTCCTCTCTGGAGTGACTCCTTTTTCATATGCATACACTGAACTTTGGATGGAGAGAGGAATATTTCCTATACACTTACTATTTTAAATCTTGCATCATTTCATATCTCATATTTTGATTCTGCTTTCAGGGTTCATTCCTCATAGCATTCAGCATTAGATCATGGAAATTTCCACCCTTCTTCATTGATAGAATTGGCAAACATAAAGTTACTAATAACATCTGGAAACCTTTATTTATCTTCATTCTTCCTCCTTAAAAAAAAAAAAAAAAAAAAAAAACTCCTTCATATGCTTCTGTCTCTTCTGTCTCATCTTCCTCTGGTGCATTTTTATCTGCACCCTGGGATCATTTTTCTTTATTTTCCTCCTCTGTTACTATCATGAATTTATAAGGCTTATCCTGTGTTTAGAATTTCTACTCTTGTTTCTACAGCTTTTCTTCTTAAAGGGCTTGTGATTTCTAACTACATTTGTTATTAAAACCATGTGTAGTACATCCTCAACTCTGTGAATCTTCTAGATTTCTCCCCAAAGATTCAGATGCCTTTCCCAACAGAAATTACTGTATCAGAAATCTCTTACCAACAACTACACTCATCTCCCCATACACTGTATTCTTCCAATTTCTTGTTTCATCAAACATATCACATTTGATTTTCCGCTCTTCCTTACCACTCTACAGAATAAAGGTTCTTTCTTCATCTGTTTGATATCTTCCACCTTTCCTATAGTGTCTATTCCTTCTCATGTTTGAGTCATCATTGCCATCATAGGGAGTGTTAGGGCTTCCTTGTAAATCTCCCTGATGTAACCTCCAACCACTCCACACATCCTACACATGCCTTCCAAATTAATTAAGCAAACTAACTGATTTACTCGCATCATTCATGCACAAGTTGATCTATGATGTCTCAGAATATACAGAATTAAATTTCTCTTGGATGGAATCATTTCCACACAATCTACACCCTGGTACCACTCTTTTTCTAGTGCTTATTCTATTATCTGTGGCATGTATTATCATACTGGGTTTTGTAACTAAGTACTTTATCAACATAAACTGTGAACACTGAAATGTCAGATGATTACTTTTAACCCATCAAGATTATATCCAAAGATCATTGCCTTGGTTTCAAAATCATGTCTAAATGCACCTTTTGTTTATTCTCCTCTATTCCCTTTTGGGATTCATGGCTAGTAAAGAAAAAAGAAACAGCATCAGCATTTGGAATGCTAAACAAAGGAGAAAATGTGCTCACTAGAGACTTTTAACACACCTGCAGTTACTAGCGTCTCCATGTTACTGTGGGATGAGCACCATCTGTTTAGAGAGCTGGGCTTATCTCCAGGATCAGAATGGAGAAAGGACCAGATGCTGACACCATGCCTCCTATCTCGCTGCTCCTGCCAGGAAGCAGACACACTCTTCTCAGATCTAACTAAGATCTGCAGCTCTCCTTAGACACGTGTGATCATTAAAGTTCAGTAACTAAGGGGGAATGCTGGACATATTTTGTCTCTTTGTACAAAATGAGGCAAAAAAAAAAAATCTCTCAGTACAGTATTAGGTAAGCAGCTGTGAGCAAGGCCAGAGTCCACGACTAAGAGCCCCCCTATTGAACGCTTCTCTGTAAAAGCATTTTTGTATTCTTTCTCAGGATTTGTCCTAATTCTAGCTACTTTACATTTATGCCATGTCAATCGTAATCCTGTCATAAGTATCTGATTCATGTCATGCCCACTCTATAAATCTGAAACTATGCCTCCATATTTTTAGTCCTCTTTGTCTACTCAGAAATAAACAATCCACAAAATTTTCTCTCTCTAAAATCCTCTTACTAATGCCTGAAGTCTGTAACTTGTTTGCTAAGCACTGGTGAAATGCTTGAATATGATATAATATTAAAGGCATCCATTTAAAATATGACATAACCATTCTTGTTGTGAACTAGAAAGTGAATGATCCAGAATTTCCAGGCAATGTCAGGAGTGAGGGATGAAGAGCAGGACCAGATTTTCTCACCTTGAAAACTTCTCACATTTTCAGATCCTAGTTAAAAGCACTTGCTGCATTGCCTCCCATTATCCAGTAATTAATAGTTTGAAATATCGGGACTGAAATATTCTATCTCAGTGACAATGAGGTAAAGACAAAAGGTAGGGTTGAGATTTTTCAGACAACTACATGACACAATACACCTAATTTAGAAGTCAATATTTAGTCAATCATTATTACCCTTTAAAAAAAAAGGGGGGGGGAGGATCTATTTATGACTCCATGGAAATGGTTGTATTTTCTATATTATAGAATCTCATGTAAATCATAGCAGGTTATTATTTTTCAACCTATTCTACCTCCATAAATTCAATCTCAGTTTTTACCCAATTATTTCAACCTCTTAGTACCTGATAATATCTTTGGATAAAAATATCTGTCATCTGAACAAGAAAATGATGAGTGAAAACTCAAACTACCCTACTAGCTGATGCTGATATCAGAATCAACCTTTAGGTGCACCCTGGTGGAACTGTGGTTAAGTCAATCGCCTCTGAAGAACACAAGCCACATGCCCCTGGGTTTGAGTACCAGGTCTGGGGGAAAACAACCATTGTAAACAACTAAATGGAAATAAAATGGGGGAAAAAAATGAACCTTTACATGGGGAGGTAGCAGGGTATAAAAAAATAGGTTTGGGCGTATTTCAGCCTCTCTTTTTCTAGTATTTCACTAGAAGCCAGAATTTCAGTCATTTTTATAACTCTAGATCAAGATCTGCCTTCCAGGAGAAATAACTCATGCTCCAAATTTACCTCTTTCTATTGCCACCTTAAAACAAATATCAGGAAAGTCAAAATTTTAAGTCAAGTTAACATGCATTTCAACTGGTAAATTTTCGGGCAGTGATTTATGATAAAATTTTAAAATACCTATTTTGGAAGAAATGAAATCAGGTATGACCAACTAATCTGTTATAACTGACTTGAACGCTGACAGTGGTGTTCCCAGATCCTGTCCATGCTGAGATCCCTGTAGTGTGTCTAGAGAAAAGGGTGTCCCCCAAGTGACATTATGGTCGTCACCATTAAGTGTCCTTTGAGCCTCTACCACATCCTCCCCATATTGCTGCTCTAATATTATTGAGAAGGTCTTGAAGAACTATGAACAACTGTGCATCAAGAAAAATAAGAAACCTGACCACAGACAAAATCCAATGAACACTGACAGAATGTTCACTGCACTGGCACAGAGAGGGTCACTAATGGGTTTCTCTGGGGATGTCTTCAGTGGTTGTTGATCTCTTAACTTCTGTCCTTGATTACCTTAGTTTCAGTTGCTACCTGTGGACCGACACTCAAAAATACTCAACTTTGCTTTGCAATGAATGAAATATCCAGGGCTTAACACTTGGATCTTTCCTTGTCAATACTCAGTGCCACATTTCATGATCTTACCCCAGAGAATGCATAATATTTTTAAAACTACCTAATAATACTTTCCACTGCTATTGGTTTGCTACTTCAATTATTCTCATCTCCCACTGCCCTTCCTTAGGAAGAGAGGAATAATGACTGAAATTTTATGCACACTGTAAAATGATTCGTTTATGTCTCAACTTCCAAATTATATTTCAACAAGATAATTCTCTCCACTATTCATGCCAACTCCAAGAGCGTATGCTTGGAAAAGCCTTGAATCAGCCTCAAAATTTCAAACTGAAAGACAAGGAGGTTGGCAGGTGAAGCCCTTACCCCTATGAGCTCCCATTTATGCGATGATTTCCTACAGCTAAGGAATAAAAAGCCTAAACTTCCTCTTCAGAAATTTTGACTTTGTATCATCTTCTGTAACACTATACGAGTCTTAGTCAATATGACAACCTTCCTCATTAGAGCCCTCAACTATGTTAGCTAGATGAACATAAGTCATGAATACATAATTAGATCATATGAAAGCAAGTCACACAATCTACAGATTGTGTATGTATGTGTGTGTGTGTGTGTGTGCGTGCTGCTCAGAATAGACCAGAACCAAACCTTTGCAAGATAGAAAATAATGAGGGATAAGAGAGAAGGGACCCTAAAAAGAGTTAAGTTGCAAAGCCTAGGTCTTCTAGAACAAATTGCAGATAGCAACCTCCCTAGTAACCTGCATCTAGAGACACACCACCTATTTACTCCCACCCTTGAACTCCAACTTTGGTGAGAATTCCAACTCTCTGGAGAGCTACCATCCCTGGGTACACCCAAAGGGAGGTTCCTCCCCACCCCCACAGTATATAAAAAACAACATTTTAACAGCGATCTCTCTCTCTCTGTCTCTCTCTCTCCCCTGTCCCCTCCCCCATCCGCTGCACGCATCATTTTTTGTTTAGTTGTTTTGCAATAAACTTGCCACATGGTGTTGAGACAAGACGTCTTTCCTTGAATTCTTTTCAGGATGATCTCCACATTCATAGGAATGAATCAAACACCCACATCAGAGATGTCAATAGAAATGACACTTTAATTTAGAGAATAATCCATTTGACCCAAAGACCTGGAAATTGCATACAATGGATGCTTTCATTCTAGACAGACTATCTGAATCACTTCTACTGTTTGGGAACAGAAAATCCATGCCACTTAGGTAGGTGATGTTTCAAAGATGGTTTTCTATCCTGAGAAGGCAGTTAGGCAGCATCATTGTGTCTTGTTATCTATATCATCTCTGGATTTTGTTGTTGACTTTCCATATGCAGTTTCATGTACTAGTTTCTCCAGTGGGTGAAATTCTGAAATACATGAATTGTTTTGTCAGGGTTTCATTTTTTAAGTGCTGACCGTTTTTTATTTCTCTTGTCCCTGATAGGTAGGACTATGGTAATTTTTTAAAATAATTATTTCATTTCAGCAAGTCTCCTCAGTGAAATAGCTATAGTCCATTCTTAAGAAACCATGCCCAGAAAAGAAAATCGGGAAAACTCAATTCCAGATCCAGTTCATATCCAAGTGTTGGGTGATTTTGAGCTATTTATTTAATTATATCCACATTTTATCACTGAAAGAAAATTCAAACTGTTTTGTACACTAACACTTAGAAAATAATTGAAAGCAAATGAAAATTTGTTTTTTGAAAATGTATTCACTCCTATTACCTGTTTAGCAATATTAATTTTTAACTAAATTTTTATGGATCCTGTCTTACCTGTGAGTATCTTCTTAAAAAATGATATACAGTTCATCCCCAGGATCTCCAATATTTAATTAATGAACATTTGTCTTGCCCCTTAATATATCACTCTTTCTTGCTTTCTTATGGTATTAAAGTTTGGAATTGAGACCCCATATTACAAAAGATAATTCAGGAAAACAGAATTATTTTATTACATTTACATACTATTTAGAGCGAGAATATTTCAACCCATTTCAGGGCCATATCTTAGATCCTTAATCCCACAAATAAGAGCAATCCTATTGTGCCCTTCTGCAAACCTCTGCTTACACCCTCCTCTGTTGATACCACTATCATGAAATCCCCAGCACTAATCATAGGCTGACAAACATGTCTCCTTCAATCCAGGTTGTTTTCTAAAGAGCTCCCCTCTCCAACAAAATGATGCATCACAAAGATGAAGTGTCCCAGACTCACTTGGCTCCTGCGCTGAGAATTCATCTGGGAGTAGTTTTGGCTGTGAGGGAGACTGCTGGTAAGGAGTTCCCAGGTGGCCCACATTTTCCTCAGTAGCTTCGTTTATTTGAGTGTTAATTGCTATCAGCATTCCCAATTCTCAAAGGCAGGGTCTTTATGCTTCCCTTCTTCTCCCTATGGAAGTCTGTTCTCCGTCCTCCTCACAGCCAACACTTCACTGAAGCCTAGGTCATCATTAAAAGTCATAGAAACTTGTTATCAGGGAAGTTGTCATATCACCCAAACCTGACATTTGGCCCTTGATGGTCTTAATTCAGTGAACAGTGACTAGGATTGCATTCGAGCCCAGCAAAACATTAAACAATCATCCTCTTTGATACCAGGATGCCCTCATTTCTCATTCCTGAGACAAGAGGATTGTACTTCTCTCACCTGAGATATGTAAATAAGTCTAATGAGCTGTCGTGAACATTGAAAGCATTGATGGACACCAGAGTACATTTCTCATGGTACTCTTAAGTTCAAAAAATAATTGTGTTGGATAGGAAGTTTCAAGACTCCAATAATAGCTATAAAAATAGAATATTACCTGCAGAAAAAGAGAAAGATGATACAAATACTTAGTATATAAGGGTTAATTTTCTATACCTCTTTAAAGTTTTTGTATGTATGAAAATATTCAATGCAATTTTAAAAGAGCATTTTTTTCCATTCTCTGATATATTCTTTATACTTCATTCATATTTTAGAGCATTGTTTATCTATTTAGTCAATAATCAACCAAGTCAAATACTTAGCAATCCTCAGCTTCACCTTCTATATACACTCACATTTCCTCAACTATCACCACCTCATTTCTCACTCACACATTTACTTATATGCTCATATACTTTTTATATATTCCATAAGTCAGCCACATGTCAAATCACCTATTCCCTTAAACCCATTAACTATCTACCAGATTTTCTGTACTTACTCAATGACTCATTCTTCTGCCTATACACTAATTTATTCTCTCACGTTGCTTGTACTCCAACACCCAGAGACTGACCACATTTTGTGATATACCAGGCAATTGGCAGAGGAAATAGAGATTCTATGAGTCCCTCTAATAATATCTAAACTTCAGTTTGATGGACAGAATTGGTTGTATGTTTATATTTTGAGGAAACTTGAAAAAAATCTATGCCTGTGAAATCTTTAGTCACAGTTCCTAGAAGGTAACATCACTACTGATTTTTTCCCACTCATCTGTAGATGAGAAAGGCAAACTCTCAAATTCAAAGTTTTTAACAAGAGCCTCTCAGTGCCCACAATCACTCAAATCTTAGGAGACATCTTCCTTCTCATTTAATGTCTATAACTCAGCAAGCTATATTAACTTTGACTGAAACATCAGTCAAATGGAGACTTCCTTTCCATTATTAATACTGCTGGCTTCTATTATTTTAGTCCTTTGGTTCTTAGGCACCTTGCACTCAGTGCCTTTCAATGAGCAATAGGATTCATTCTGCCTAGACCTACTGAACTAGAAACTATGCAAATAAAATCCAGTAAACTGTGTTTTAATAACCCTCAGGTGTTTCTGACAGAATATAATACAGGAGAAAATCATTCTGTAGAACATCGTCACATTACCCTTTCAGTAAAATACATTATTCATCCATTACCCGTGTCACAAATGTTTGATCTGATGTCTTCAATGACTCTAATGAAAAATCTCAACTGAGAGAAATTTTCAAAATGTTTACAATCTAAGATTTTCCTTTTTTCTCTCCTGTATGAGCCTAGCTTTATCCTACAATACCTTATTTCCCCAAACAGGAAATTTTCCTCATGCTCAGTAAGTACATCTCATAATATCTATGTAAATTTGAAATAGTTCCTTTAATAATCATTTGTGACAGATACACTAATATATACTATCAATGCATAGACTTGGGTTTGCAGGAAAATCATGAATGCACCACATTATCACCTTAAGGCAATATGCATGTAATTTGGATAAGCTACATCGAGAGAAGTGACATGCTTGATTTAAATTACTTTGAACCAAAAAGCACAATTTCCCATTTTTAATAATTTTCTTAACTGTATATTAGCACCCACCATCCCCAATCATATTTTTGTATTAAAACAGATCTTCAGTGTGATTGAAAATGTTGCACTGTGGTATAAGATGTAGATAGTGGGGAGAGACTGTGAGTGTGTGGGGATAGGAGGTATTTAAGAACTCTGTAATTTCTCATAAAGGCTGAGTGTGAGGCATTGTAAGTTTAAAATTTCTGAAAGTCACAGAAATGAAAGGAGTTCACATCCATTCTCAAGATTTTCTCTGTATTCTTAGAACAGTCTCCACAAGGATGTTCCGGGAAGGATAGAAAACCAGAGACAGCATCCTTGCTGGTGCAGGTCTAGATGCAGCAGCAATGGTAGCTGCAGGGAAAAACACACGCACTCTCTCACAATCAAATTCCTCTCCATTCAGGGACAAAACACTGAAGTTACTGAAGGAAGGTCAGCACAGTGTTTATCTCAGACATAGATTTCAACTTATTCATGGAACCTGTGAAAATGCTGCCTTGCATGTTGAAAGAAACTTGCAGATATATTTAAAGATCTTAAAATATGGGGAATATTTAGGTAATCTTCGTGGTTCCAGTGTTATCAGAAGGATTCTTCTAGAAGCAATGTGAGAGGACAGTTGTCAGAAGAAAGACATAAGGAAATGGAGAAAGCAGATCAGAGTTGAGTTGACCGTGATGTTTACTTTAAAGATAAGGGAAGGGGCCATCAGCAGAATCATGGGGGCAGGATGAAGGCAAAGGAATCACAAGATGATTAGTGGAGAAAAAGCACAAACATTTTCACCAGTCACAGAAATGAGGATATAGCATCTTCACATATTTTCCTTCTTGACTGTTAAATTGTTCACTGATTTTCAGCTTCTTTTTATCTCTGTCTCTTTCAGTTGTATACAGGATGTAATTGTGACTAAAATTTTCAGAATTCTCTACAATTTACAGAACTTTCAGATAGGACTATGACGTTTTAGAGGTGGAATGGCACCCACCTGGAATTCCCATCTAGAAGAAAGCAAGTATTTCTATGAAATCTTTCAAATGATGTGAACTACCTTGCCCTTTCTCTTTCCCTCTTGCCAGTATCTGGCTAGGTATCCCTTAAAATCTCAATGGTGTGACTGGAGCTGTCCCGTAATCTCTTTGCCTCTAATTTTGCTTTTCTGCTTGCTAGAGTGATATTTCAGAAGTACAAATGTTACAAGTTGTACTCCCGCTTAAAAATCATTATCACATCCTCACCACTATAAGATAAAGCTAAAGGATAATTAACATGCAGTGCCCTGTATTATATGACCCTTTTTTAACTGGCTGCCTAATCATCACTAATTCCTGTTTTCTTTACCCTGCAAATGTGGATTCAGGACGTTTGAACACTCATGCTCTGCAACAGTTCAGTACATTTCTCAAGTTGTTTTTTTCATTTTGGTGGCTTGTCATTACTTATTCTCACTTTTGTCTCCACCCATAACTGTTCTGGTTCTTTCATAAGGAAGACTTCTGGAAACATGCAGAAGGTTTACTCTTGCCATGACCCTTATCTCTCTATTTTCATTAATTCGTTTTCTGTCATTCCTGCTCTGTGGTCATATCATTGCCAAGATTGTATCATATTGACTACTGTGTCTCCAGAAGCATTCATTTTCTTGGACATATTAGACACCTCAATGCTACTTCTGAATTAACACCAACAGGAATTTAGCCACTCACACTGATATCTTTTGAGATGCCTGACTATATTGCAAAGTTAAGATTAGCTTTATTAAGGTAAAATTGAAATATCAAATGAACTTTGGATTATATGAAACTTCAACTCTGCTTGTACACTGAGGATGTGTGATAATGTGGTCACATGCATATCTACAAATCGACTACCTTAAAGAAGACACAGTGGAAAGAAAGGACTTAGAAACTTGCTCAAGGAAATGAAAAGCCACTGTCACATTCTTTTTTCTCTTTCTCTTTCTTTATTCATTGTACAATGATTTCTTTCCCCTTCTTTTTCTTTATTTGAACTTTTTCTCAGAGATAAGGTCCATTTTCAATTTCAATCTTCTCAATGAATGTACAAAGATCAAACAGAGCTGTCTTGTGTAGTAAGGAGGATGGTTCGGAGAAGGTGCTCATATGGAAATTAGAGTGTCATATACACAGCTAACTGAGCTACCCCAGTCCCCCAAAATCCACATCAAAGTTTTATCCTTCTTTGTCTTTGTCTAAAGAATTTGTATTATATTAAATTAGTTATAGCTTTGATATTTTACACATTATCACAAATTTCTTATATTTATCGTGTATCTAAAGTCTAGGGAAAGAAGTTAATAGAGTTATATATGCAGTAAAATTATCTCAAACTGTTTATATACTCACAAATAGTGCCTGAAAAATTGCTTATTTGCTCATTATTGTACAGGCTTTTGTTTTATTTCTGTAGGTGTAAACAAGACCATTAGTTGATGTTCCTCCACTGAGTTACCTCCAGCCCTCACACGAAGACATTATGTCAACATGTAGTAGACCCTACACAAAAACATTTTAGCTAGGTTTGATAGCAGCACCATTCTCAGAATAATGACTCAGACAATTACTGTATGGATGACAGACCTCATTCATTCATGATTTTAAGTGAATCTAAAATGTGAAAACGCTTTGTTCCCATGGAAACACAACGATAACTTTTCACAAAATTTGGAAAAGTAAAAACATGCATCCCAAGGTCAGATGTATAGGTCTATGATCACAACAATGTGATAAAAATAGTGAACGGTATTCTGTCAATTATTCTCAGGTCACATGAATGGAGATTGAGTAAAAGTGAAAAATTCATTTACAGCAGCACTAACTCTACTCAATACGCTGCTGTGACATAAAGTACCCCACATTCAACATACATCAATCACACAGCCTCCTACCCAGCATCACCTGTACACATTTCTTCATCTCCCTCCTGTTGCTGGGGTAATGCAGCTGATGCTGACACATCCAAGGCTGGAGAACACAGGCAAAACTCTTCTCTAAATGATGATCAGATTCATCAAGTTGCCTGTTTAGACCTTAATCCAGATAATTGTCCCAATAGTTTCTGCCAGATTCCCTTACCCTCCTTATTCCTTAGAATCTGAATTATGGGACTCAGTATAGGCATCAAAATTGCATAGAAGAAATAGATCAACTTCTCTTGAAGAACAGAGGGGCTGGATCTGGGCTGGATGTAAGTACAAATGGCCATGCCATAGCACAGAACAACCACGGTGAGGTGAGAGGCACAGGTGTGGAAGGCTTTCTTCCTTCCTTCTGTGGACTGGATCTTCAGGATGATGATGACGATCTTGATGTAGGACAAAAGGACCAGGCAGAAAGGTGTCATCAGCAGGACAATGTTAGAAACCATGATTGCAACCTCACTGGAGATGTCCACACAGGCCAATCTGACCACAGCTAGGATTTCACATGACACATTATCCATAAACTTATTTGTGCACATGGGCAGCTGAAAGGTGATGGCAGTCTGTATGAGTGAGTTCATGGAACCACTGACCCAGGATGTGATGACCAACCTAGTACATCCATGCATGATGACCGAGTACCACAGGGGGTTACACACAGCCACATAGTGATCATAGGCCATCACTGCCAGTAGAACAAACTCAACCCCACCCAAGCCCAAAGAGAAAAATAACTGGGCTGCACAGCTCACATGTGGGATTGTTTTGTATTCCACAAGAAAATGCACCAACATCTGAGGAAAAATGCTTGTGGCATAAGAGACATCGACAAATGAGAGGTTGGTGAGAAAGAAATACATGGGAGTGTGGAGTCTGCTGTCCAGTCTGATGAGAAGAACAATGAGGAAGTTCCCCAGCACAGTCACCAGGTATGTAACCAAGAACAGGACAAAGTGAGAGTCCTGAGTACTCCAGTCACTGGACAAGCCAAGAATAAGTGCTCTTACCCACGTCTGGTTATCTCTTGACATTTAAAAATGTGGTGATTATTGATCTACGTAGAAAGTCAGATTAGCAGAAATTGTTGAATTAAAGGATCATAAAAATAACTTCCGGAAAAAAATCTCCCAAAATGAAATGCCAGCCTTAGTCATATATTTTCTATAATTTATGGGCTAAGATGGCACATTTTATCCTAAGATACATCACACTTCCTCCACATAAGAGATTTAGGTGAACACCTCCTAGGAATACAAATGTGGTCTCAGTGATTCAGTGAAGTTCTGAAGATAATGTAATGCAGTTTTTGAAAGCTCTATATCTTTCCAACTTAACTCAGTTTCTGGGCCAGTAAAGAATAGTAGATGATAACGGGATATAAAATGCTAAACAATGAAAATAAATGTAGCTCAAATTTCAATAACTACCATATATATACTTGTGTATGTGTGTGTAATATATACATATATATTACAAAAATTATGATGTTATGGAATGTATAAATCATTGATTAAAAAAATTTGTAAGAGGCAGATACAGACTGCTGAAAAGACTGGTGTCTCATTGAAAAATCTGGAATGAAAGAAACTGAGTAGGAATTGTGTTTATGTGACTTACCATATGTGTGATTGAATTAGAGTTTAAATTTTTTTAAGGAAAGTTGCAGGCAGGAATGAAGAAGGTTAGTAAGCAAGCAAGCAGAGAGATGAGGAAGAAACAGTTTATTTTATTTTAGTTGTTCATCTTGGTTGTTCTCCCGACTATGGGTATCCGACATGAGTCCTTGGGATATATGTGTACTGTGTCTGATGGCCTTATCCACTAAGCCACCAAGCCGTGCCGTAAATCTTTATATACAACATGAGATAATGTTGGATAACTTCCAAGTTTATTTAAGCTCATATGTAGGTAACTTATGAGAAAAATGCTTTATAACTTTCACTGGTTGTAGTACTTCATAGCCTGGGTATTAGTTATAGACTGAGCTCCGCCCTAGGGAAGACAGAACAACAAATGTACTTTCCTCTCATAGCCCCTCCACAATTCTAGACATTAAAAGATGGAGCAAAACCTTTAATAGATTTGAAGTCTAAAATGACTTGAATATTTTAAAACTTGTTTTCTTTGGTCTTTGGAAGGAGGAGTGGTAACTTTATCTTGTTCTTTTTGAGTCTCTATAATACTAGGTCTTGTATATGATTACGTTTTTAAAAAAGATAGTGCAAAAGTTGCTTCCTAGTCCTAGTCATTAATACTGAAAGTCAAAAATGGCTTTCTACTTTAGCTATTTATATGAGAAAGCAATTTTTTGCTTTCTCATATAAAAGGAAAAAGAGAAAAAATCCTTTAACCAATTTTGCCTATATAACACATCTGTGTCAGAGGCAGATCATTTTCAATTAATTTAGCAAACATCTATAAGGTGCCATCATTGCTAAATGTTGGGATTTCAAGGATGAATAGCACTAAGGTGCCATCATTGCTAAATGCTGGGATTTCAAGGATGAATAGCACACTTATCTGTGTGCATAGTGTTCAAGTGAAAGACAAGGACACAGAGCAGACTGCTTTCACATCCTGTTTCTCTGTTGCACTGTGCAGTCTTCCTGTGCAGTCCTTGACTCGCCATGTTGCTCTTACCCACCCAACACATCTTCCCACTATAGTCTAGTCTCATTGTAAATAAGTGAAATGACCTAGGGAAGTGTGACACTAGGGCCTCATCTTTCATGTTTTGAATCTATTCTCTTCTACCTTCTGAAACCCAGTGCCATCTATTCAAGCTCAACCTCTCTGAGCTTCACAATTTTAAGTCTGTCAGTTATGCATACTATTGGTCATTGGAAGAGTCGTTAGTGAAACGAAGGAGTTGAAGATGTAATTTTCCCTCTCTAGTGACAGAGAGCACATATCATCATTCAGTAAGGATAACTTGTTGACCCTTCATTTCAAGCTCTCAATTACATCAGGATCTTCTTCTTTCATTTATTCTCCTTTCTCCCATCTTGGTTTCTCTTGCTTTCAATTTGAGAAAAGAAATAGTTGATACATAATTACCATTATAGCTCTCTTGTCTTCACATAAAGAATTTTCAAATGATTGGTGTCCACTTACTTGGTTTATTTTTCTCATGACATTTATTCTTGAAGGCAAGGAAATCTGTTTTTCACATTCTATAATCTCTAGAAATTGCTCTCTTGAAATTAACACATGGATTTTGATCATCAAATTGAGGAAGTTTTTTAGTTTAGCAGAAAAGAGATAAGGACTCTTATACTTTAGGTTTATTTTTTTACTCATCTTTTAACCAATTTGACTATTCATTCAAACTCTACAATGTTCTCATCCAGATTTTCTTTCAAACTAATTTTCTTTGTCTGTTTTTGGACAATTCTTTTAAATTCTCCTGCTCCATTAGCATAAGCATTTTCGAAGTTCTGTGCTCAGAACATATATTCATCTTCCTGCTGTTTTTCCTTGAAGGACTTAGCCCTAACTAGAAAAAATGTTATCAGCTCAGTCAGTCTGGTTCTCTTTCAATTTTACATTTCTCTTCCTGACTTCTCATCAGAACTCCAGGTGGCTTCATTAACAGCTTAGTGAAATAGCTCATCGTTGACTCAACTCCTCTCTACATAAACTCAATTCCTTCCTGACTCTTTTATTTCTGTCAATAGACTAAAATTATTCCACTCTCCCACAACAGCATGTTGTGGAACATATTTCATATATGACACATTCATATATGGATTTGTGGGTAGAGAGTTGACTGGTGTAGACATTGAGTACATACACGCTGAGAAGGAAAGTGGGCCTCATCCTATGTATAAAAACAGAGGCCAGAGCGCCTCTGGTGGCCCATGTCTCATGGGTTCAGCATCCTGAGAGAAAAACTGTGTGATCATGTTAATTTCTCCCAGGCTTATACAGTTACCTGAATTTCCATAAATTCTAATAATTTTTGAGATCAGTTTCTCAAATTTGTACAAATTCCCTAAAATTGTCCTTTGGTGATAAGCTTTCTTGTTGTCTCCATTTATAAATTCTCACCTTCTTTATAGTTTGTGTCTCCTGTTGCTAAGATGTGGATTCTATCTGCAGTGTCATTCTGTCTGGCCAGTTTCCACAGCGCAATTCCTACAGCATTTCTAGAGGAACCAACCCTGGGATGAGAGGTAGGAACCTAAATCCTAGCAACAGTTAGTTCCCTCTCCGAGTATTGAGGTCTTTTAATAAGTCATTGTCTTATATCTCAAATTATCTTTTAAAAAAAAAAATCAAAATATCATGAGCACCAAAATTTTAGAAATCATTCATATTTCATATGGAGACTTTGGAGCATTGATAATTTTCTGGAAATGCAATATACTAATATTCTTATCATGTGCTATTCAATATCAGTATTTAAAGATTTTATACTTCTGAGCCTCTTCTCACAGTGTCTTTATATTTCAATGTCAGTATTAAACCTTGAAGAAGCCTGCTGAAAGCATTATACCCAATTTCTCACATTCTGCAAAGTACAGTCATTATCCTCCATTTGCTGTAATATTTAGAAGAAGATTTCACCAGTTATGTTTCCCATGCCTGATCTGACAAATTCTTTAATAAGTCAGATTGCTTCTATTTCTGTCACTTCAAAACCCTCACTCCCACGTTGTTGCAATTAGGATCTCTGTTGGGATCAGTGCCTGGCAAAAGAGATATGTCGGCTTCAGTCTGGGTTTAACATGGGAGAGAGAGCACTTCCCTCCCACAAAGTGATGGGCCATGTTGAATAGATAGCCCAAATTCCATAGATTCAGCCTTCATAACTCATCTGGGACAAATAGTGATTTTTAGGGACACTACTGGAAAAAAGTTGACAAGTGCTCTGAAAACAGCTCAGACACAGACCTAATGAACTTTGGTGGCAGCTGTATGGGAAAATTGGGGCTGACAGATTCCCCTTAGGAGCCTCATGAGCTGGAATATTAATTGTGCCACCATTCCCAATTCACAAGGCCACGGCTTCCATGTTTCCCTTCTTCTCCCTGCGGAAAGAAAGCTGTTCTCTCTCTCTTATCAACATCTTTCTATTACCTTAAGTTATTCTAAAAAATCAGAGATACCAGATTCATGAGATGTTGAATGTTCTCTTCTAGTTCAAACCAAACTTTAGCCTTCAGCGCTCCAATCTAAAGAGCAGTGACTGGAGCTGCATCTAAATTTGGTGTGAATACCAATTCTTCCTGCTTAGCAGCAGATACCTTTACTTCTCCTTCTGGAGAGAGAAGAGACATGTTTCATCCCCTGACAAACATATGGAGTCTAATTGGGCTTCTTGTGAGCATTGCAAGTATGATGGGCATTCCTGTATATTTTAAGGTAATATTTAAGCTTCAAAAATTTTAGTGAGGGATAAATAGGCTTTAAATTCCAAACCTATAAAAAGCTTTAAAGGAGTATTAGCAGCTCCTGAAAAAATAAATGGGAAAAAATATTGTCTTCCAAAATCCTTAGCAGAGTTGGGTAAAATTTCTAAATGTCCTCAAACATTTTTTAAAAAGTTTATTGATGAATAATAGTGTCATACAGTTAAAGTCTACAAGGTGGTGACTTCATATGTGTGTACATTGTGAAGGGGTTAGATAGTGTTATTTTAGGCACACGAATTCTGTACATGAGCTGTTAAAATTACAGCTAACTAATTTTTAAGATCTTATACTTATTTTATATGTTTAAATTTTGGTCCACATATTGCTGATATGTAGAAATACAATGGATTTTTTATGTTTCTCTTATATCCTATATCCTTGCTAAAGTCACCATAGTTCTAGTTTTTATAAATTTCTTGGAGTTTCCTATGTAGATAATAGAAATCTACATTATTTGCAAATAGGCACAGTTTCATTTCACCTTTTCCAAATTGTATACCTTTGTTTCCTTTTCTATCTTATTTCATGGCTAACCTGTCTAGAAATACATTGAATTAAAATATTAAGAGCATATGTAACTACCTTGCTCCTGATATCAGATGGAAAACATTCATTTACCTTTCTTTATATTGCTAGCTGTATATTTTTTGTAAATGTTGTTATCAAGTTGAGAAAGTTCCCTTCTGTTTCTATTTTTCTGAAGATTTTGATTATGCATTATGTGTTTCATCAAATGCTTTTTCTGCGTGAGTTGATGTAATTACATAATTTGTCTTACTTAGCCTGTAAATATACATGGATTTATTTTCAAATATTGAATTAACTTTGCATTCTGAATTAAAGTTCACATTGGTCATACTGCCTATTCATTATTATGTATTTATGAATTCTACTTGCTAACACTTTGTTAAGAACATTTACATCTATTTCCAAGAGAGAAATAGTAGTTCCTAATTTTCTTTTTGCATGCTATAATTTTCTGATTTTGTTATCAGGATAATACTATCTGTATAACACAAATTTAGAAATGCTTCTGTATCTTCTGTTTCTAAAAAGTATTGGGCAGAATCGATGTTAATTCTTCCTTAAATGTTTGGTGGAACTTTATTATCTAATAAAGTCCTATGAACCTAGAGAGACTTTGTGGGAGTTTTTAAATTACAAATCATTTTTCTTATTAGTTATGAGGTCCAAAGTGGGGAGATAACGTCATTACAGTCAAGCGAGGTGAAAGTGTAGGTTCTCCACCTAGTTTCTACTGACACCAAGGTACGTAGGGGCCTCATCATAGCCGTCATGGATGAAAATACTGGTGTCCTACTTACTGGGTCACCTCTACCATTATCCTGGCAGGGGCTTTGAAAGTCACTAAGAAAATCCTTCTTCCAAGACCCAGGAACAAAGAGGGAGCTTAAGACTGAGAATTGGGACAATAGGAAAGTCCTATGTCCTCTCATCAGAAGAGCAGCACGGAGGAAAAATAACAGCAATATATCACAGGGGAGGACAGGTGTGTGGGAAGAGAACCTCCCTGCAGCAGACTTAGAGAGAGAGCTTAACCCTGAAGGCAGAACAGCAACTCGGGGGAGAATAATCTGGTAACCAGAGTTCCATCCTTGGCACAATGTGATTCTAGAAGAAAGGGACTGAGTATAACAGAGATTGTGTATAACAACAACAAAATCAAAGATTGTCTGGGCTCTTTACAATTTTGACTCCTCCCCAATGTACAGACAAGTGCAGATCTAGCAAAAGAGAGATTGGCCCATTTCAAGGTATAAAACCTATGAAGTTCAGCCTCTACTATCCTACACATAAAGTATACATTGTACCCCCAAATTATGGATCACAGGGAAAGTGAGAAAATAAAAATACAGACAAGAGACAAAGGGATTTGCAAAACCAGAATTGTGTATGAAATGGAGAACAACTCTAATTAGTATGCTATGGTTCTTGTGGAAAAGTTGAACAAGATGTGCAAACACACGGGGAACTTTCAAAAAGAATCACATGGAAATTCCAGGAGGGGAAATTCAATGGCATCAGTGAAAAATACTTAGGCATAGACTCAGTACAGGCAGAGGGAGAAGCTGAACATGAAGACAGGTTAACAAAATTTACCCTAACTGAAAAACAAAGACTAAGAAATTAAAAAGGGGCAGAGGAAACAAAAATGGAGCATGAAAAGCAATGGGACAATATCAAAATAACCTATATGCAAGTAGAAGTTCAGGAGAATAGGAATGAAAAAAGGAAAGAAGAAATATCTTTTCAAAGAGGAAGAGTTGCTAACAAGGGAAGAAGGAAATATGTGACATCTTCCTTCTTAGATTAGATATCTCCCCTCAGAAGAGGTTAAATTGTTCTCAGCACCCCTTGTGCCAGGGCATTGACTTGTGACCCAAAGCCTGTCACTCAGGTGCTTTTGTGCCAGAATTTGGTCCAAGGACAAGTGATGCAGAGGGAAGAACTCCCAAAATTAAAGGTGGTGAGGCTGGCACTAGAGGAAGTAGCAAATGCAATTTCCAGAATCAGTAGTGATAACAGTACCCTAGGGGTAGCCACAGGACATGCGACCTGGGCCCAGGAAAGAGGAAAGTGCTGAATTATCTTTGTTCATTTTTCATGGCACTGGTAAACTCCAAGTCTAACTCTCAGAGATCTTGTAAGCTGTATAATGCACCTGAATAACCGTGTTTTTTCTGCTTAAATTAGTCAAAGCTTGCCTGTATTGCTTGCAATTATGATCACGGAGTCTTGATACAAGGAAACTGAGTAAATAGCTGGAGTGGTGCAATGAGTGAGGATTTTTGTTTGTGTCTACTTTTCTGTTTTAACTGTAAAAATAAAAAGAGGAAAACAGGTTTTCCTTTTTCTTTCCATTTCTTCTTCTTTTTTTTTTTTTTTTAATGATCTGATGTTTCTTTAAGAATTTTGACCCAAGTTGTAACCACAGAGAGGAGACCTTCAAAGAACGACTGGAGAGATTAACCCTGAAACTTCAGGCATTCATCTCACCTCACTTACTTGATTTGTACCAAGCTGATAGCTCTGCCCTACAAAAGGAAGACTCATCACAGAAATCAAGAAAAGTACTTCAAGGCTGTCAGCAATTACTTCTCTGGACAGCTTTCAAAGCCAGTCTTATGTCTCTGCCAGAGTCAATTTTCCTTGCTTAAGTATCTACAGATAAGCTACGTTTGCTTGGCTTTTCCAGCTACTTATTCTCTGCGGAAATCCTTAGTTGTTGCCTCTCTCTCTCTTTCCCCATCCCCTCAATCTTTTTGCCCCACCCACCTGAAACTCAGAGGGAAGTCTCTTAAAATTCACAGAAGCATGCCATTCCTGAAGTCATACAGAGGCCCATGCCCATGATGAGGGCTTCCCAGTCCTAGACGCCTGGGGGTTTTCCATTCCCTTTTTTAAAGAAATGTGATGCAACTCCTTTCCTTTTGCTATGTGGATTTTTCTGACTACTTCTGGCTTAATGTTGGTGAGCAATGTAGGAATTCTGCTCAAAAATCTTTAGAATGAAAAACCTATGACTTCTTCACTTGTATTTCTGATTGAGCTATCTGAAAGTTTGGATCCCTCCAATAACAAATCATTTAACATAATAGTTGAACACTGCTTTAAAAGTAGCACTTTCAAGTGTAACTCCCCAGTTTCACTATGAAAGTGCATCAGCAGACTAAATTAACCACCTACCGCCATTTTAAGCAGTCAAATAAAGGACCAGATCATGCAAATTGTCATCCATAGGATGGGTTCCAGGGAAGTTTTCCTGAAAAATGGACCTGTGAGATGATCTCTAAATATAGCACATGTTCCATTGACCTATGCAGGAAGAGAGTTCTGGGGAATGAGAAGTGAACAGAATCTGATTTCTGGTAAAGGGAAGTGCCTGTTTACAGGTCCTATGTGTGCTACCAGATGAACTGATTGGCCATAATAATTTTAGACTCTCATGACCAAAAGGGACATGATTACATGTGGTTGAATACAGTGAGGAGAATGGACTGTGGAATACATGAGTGAATGTGGGGCTGGCCAGCCCTGTTGGAAGGGTCGGAAGTTATGGTGGTCCACGGGGGTAGTTGGTAGCAGATTGGACTAGGTAGAGATGATAGAAAAAAAAATAAGTGAACTTGAAATCTAACTAGGAGATGAAATTGATTTACCTAATTATGCATTGACTTGAAACTCATCAGCAAATTCTTTCACTGAGTTCTTGTTCTCATCTTGGTTGGCTCTGTGCACTCCTGCCACCCCAAATGCAGACAAGAACAAGAAAAGAAACTCAACTTCACCAATAACCGAATGTATATGAATCAAAGAAACCATGAAGGGTCTTCTTCTATTTCATGTGCCTGAATATTTTATTCTTATCCCAATGGTTAGTGATAAATGATCCTAATAATCGAGTAGAAAATGGCACTAAGAAGACTCACTGGGCTGATGATCAACACAACTGCTCTAAAAGCAGCTTGAATGTGAGGCCCAGAGACTGAATTATCAGTTCCACTTCTGGTCATCTTTATCAAGAAAATGATTCCAAATATGGAAAATATTTAATCCACAATGATTTTTAGTGCAGTGTTTTATACTATAGTCTATAAAAGGTAACTAAGTTAAATAACCTGTGCGTCAATGTAGACAATAACCCTGGGTTCGACTATAAAAATCAATAATACACTGGCTTTACACAACAGAAACTTCTATCTCCCTCACATAAAGATGTGAATCAAGTGATCCTTCTCCACTGATAGTTCAGGAATCCTGATCAATTCCACCTTGTGATTCTGCAATCGCAAACGTGGTTTTCACAGGCGCTGTGGCAGAGTAAGAGGACGTGATAACCTTCTGACGAGACATGAACAAAATCTTTTTACTCACTGTCCATTGACCTGAACCAGCCATAAGCTCCCTAGCCTGAATCCAAGAAGAGCTGGCAAATTTCATGGAATACTTGGACAAACACTCCACACTCCACATAACCCACACAAGAGGAACTGCTTTTAAAATGTTACCAGCAGAGCTTGTGCCTTGGAGATATAGCCCAAAGTATGCTGTCGAAATTAAAAATAATGTTTCACGCAAACTGGTAATAACATAGAATGATGCTTTTGCTAAGCTGTTTAAAATAAACTTGTTGCAAACTTGCATATGTCACTATTTTGTAGCCTGGAGTAAATTGCTTCATTTCTATAAGGCTTATTGTATTCATATGTGAAATGAAGTTAATGATCTCTCCCTCATTGGGGAAGAAGGCAGGTTAAACTCTTAGCCCAGTGCATCTATCTATAGGCTGGCCAAGAAAGAGCTACAATTTTTAAATTTATTATCTATAGCATGCAGCACCTCGCATGCTAGCTATTCATTTTTTCTGTCTCTTCTCAATAAAATAGGAGCTTTTTCTTGTTCAATGAGGTGTTTCTCAGGAGGATGCCTGTCACACAGAAAAAGAGCAACAATTATAATGACACGTTGTTAGGATGTATGTGGTTATGAAGGTGTAGCCTGAGGGAACCTGGAGTGAAAAACAATCTTCTGTCTTGATTACCACGTGGTGGTGATGCAAAGGCGCATGTGTCATAAAATGGCGTAGAGCTATGTATCGCACACATACCTTAGTGCATAGAAAACTCGTAAAATATGAATACATTCAGTGGCTTGTACCAATGTCTGTTTCCTAGTTATGATAGTATACCGTCATTATGCACGATGTTATGTTACCATTAAAGAAAACTGGGAAAAGGAATTTCCCTTACTGTTGGGGGGACAACTTCCTGTGAATCGATAATTATTTCAAAATCAAAAGGGTTTTAAGTATTTAAATATTGATCTATTAAGCAGAGTTTACAGCTATGTCTTTGAAAATAGATATTTAAAGGGAAAGATGTCAATATTTAGTAATGTAAGGAATAGTTCTCTTTGGCTCTTGTACTTATGGGTGATTTATTTTTGTCTTGCTCCTTATATGTTTAAATTCCTAGTGGGAAAATGTTTAATTTTAGGTTTTGGCTTCAGGTTTGTTCTTTTTTCTTCCTTTAGTTATTCTTAAGTCTTATCACAAAGGGAAATTTCCAAATAATCCTTAAGCTTCAAATATAGCATCTGATTTATGTCAATGCACACCTCAAACCCGTATGATGTTATGATGAATGTTCCTTCAACAAAGCTTTAAGAAGAGAGAAAAAAGAAATCAATCCTCCCTCACTCCCAGTCCTTTAAGCTAGGTCACCAATTTGCACTAAGAAGGCATGTCCTTAATCAGAGTGAAACACATGGAAAATTCTAGAACATGTTTGGGTGCTTTTTGAGATGCAAAGTCTCTCTAGAAAGACTTTCTGAATTGCTTGCTTGACTTCTGCCACTGCACTCAATTTGTCTTGCTTGGCATTTGAAACGCATTGAAGAAAACAGACTTGTGTGCTTTATTTAGTTTGTCTAAAGAAAATATTTCCCCCTTTTCCCATTCACTTGAAACAGAAAGAAGCTCAGTGGGTCGGTTAGGAGAGGTGCTGGGCACTGCAAGCTCCTAAGGCCAGGGAAAAGCCCAGCCCTGACTCATTCTTTCCATTCCTAGAAGGCAGCTCAGCCCTTTCAAACAAATTTATAAAGCAAATGCAAATCTACCTCCTGCCTTCTCCTTTAAGTTTCTTTACCTGCTGGTCCTTGGTGGCAATTTTCAAAATCATGTTGAAACTAGCAACCACCTGCCTCTGGGCAGAAATCCTCTGAGAGCACTTGAGTGAGAAAGCTCCCTCAGAAGCAATCCTAAGAATTTTATCCTTTTTTAATAAAGTACATTTTAACAAGACTAAAATATTTTTAAAGCAGTGCTGCCTTTTCTTTTCACCCAACTCTATAAATTTCCCAAACACAGGAGCCCTGCAAGCTAAAATGTGTATCAGCCATCAGATTGAGTCTCCTAATTCTCCCTGGCTTAGCAAAGTCCTCCTCTTTCACTTCAACTATACATTAGCAGGAAAAAAAAAAAAAACCTACATAGCTCTCAGGATGGTTGTGCAAGTAGAGTTCTACAGTCAGGCCCAACTCTAAATGACTCCTGTCTGTGCCTGTTGGACCCCAGCTGTATTTGCAAGGTCTTTATTACTGCCTTACAAAAACATTGTGTAATCTCACTACCTGGCTACAATGCTTTTGCTCATTCCCTGAAAGATGGTCAGAAACTTAACGTACATTTTCTCAGTCCCTCTCCACCTTCCAGAGACTCTCAGACCCCAGAATGCCCTGAGAAGTTGCTTTCACAACTGTCAATTCAGGTGTCACCTAAGATTCTGCTTGCTGGCCATAATATCCCTTTGTCTCTCCAACTCTTTATGTGTTCCAGCCAAAGTTTAACTCCTTCCTACTGACACACTGTCTTTCCTGACTTTGGGAGCATCCTCTCTTCCTGAACTTGGTAGCACCCCTCTACTGCCTTAGAGCCCAGGATTCTGAAAACGAAACCAGCAAAAGTCATTCTTTCTGGGTTTGTCAGCTAGTCAATTACCCATCGATCTAACTTTTTCCTCCAAAAGCAGTTTATGTTTTGCCCCCCAAATATTTTAACTGATGTGCACATTTTCCCTTGGCATCTTTAACAACACAGAAGAATCCTACTCTTGACTGAAGCATCAGCTATTCAATGACAGTCTTCAATTTCAGAACTGAATCACAGTATCTTCTTTTCCCGAGAGCACATCTTAGGTACCGTGATCATTTCTGGAGGGTCTGCTTTGGCTCCTTGATACCATTTTTCTAAGCATTTAACAGTCATGTTGAAGCAGTGCCCTAGGCTCATTTTTATGATTCAGAAGTATTCAAACATTGCAAGCAATGCACAACAGAAATGGACGTTGTGTTAGCCAGTCAAGTATAGATGCATAATCCCAAAAGAAGTGTAGTAATTTCTTAACACAGGAGTATGTAATAGGTTCTGATTCATGCAGAGAGGATGGAGCAACTTCCTTTTTGGACTCACCCTGCTCCCAAACTCTAATCATGAACACAGGGCCCCATTCCTTTATTCTCCAGGTTTATCCCCAGCATGACACTACCATCGGCCTCCTGAAACTTCTTCCTCTTTTTCCCCCAGCTCTTTGGTTCTGTGCTCCCCAAAAGCTCACCACAAAGTTCTCAGTGTCCAGTCTTCAACTTGAGTTTTCAGCTTTGCTTCTTAAGGAAGACCTCTGATGTTGAAGAGTCCCATGGCACCTGCCTTGTCCCTTCAACTTTTCAGCTGGGGTGATTCAGGGGAATATCTTACAGTGGAAAGGAGTAGCTAGGAAATATTAGCACAAGTTTACAAATCCCACTCCTTCAAAGGTTAGGCAACCATGTAAATGAGTGAAGTGGACCTACTATAGGATGCTAGGGAGCAGCGGGGTGTATGACAAACAGAAGTCCCCTTACAGGAAGTCATAGATTGCTGTGTTATGGGGAATGCAGACACTCTGATACTTGGTTTTTAGATTATTCAAAAGGTGACGAGAATAATTTTAAGCAAATTTTATAAATTCTTAGGCAACATATATTGTTTCTTAAATGTTGGAAATTAATTTTAAAAGTACTTACACTATTATTTAGGCAGCCTAAACAAACCTCTGGGGAGCAAATCTGGCTCTTAGGCCACCATTTTTTGACTTCTGTATAGATGAACTTGATGAACTTGAGAGGAACTTCTTCCTTATGTAGGGTACATATCATTTTCAGTTGAAAAAATTCATTAATGTAAAACAAAATTATTTTCACTTTGTTTAATTAATTCTAACACCAAGCTTCTTACCCACTGAGTTAACAGAAAAGCCAATCATAGTCATCATTAGGGTCCTAACCATTCCCTCTGAAGGCTGGCCAGTTCTGGGAACCATCTAAAACAAGCTTAGGTCAGCCTCTCAGTCTGAGATGCACAGATCTCGTCCCCGAAGTCTGAATACTTTTCTCTTTGCTTTATGGTTTTCCAAGGTCTTTTTTCTCTTGCCTCTCTGTCTCAGAACCTTAAATAAACTATTCAGTGGCTCAGGGTTTTATGAAGGACTGACTTCTTCAGCTTTTCAGGAGCTCACACATAACTTGTGGAGTCCGGTATAGGAGACCGCTTATCTAAAACATTAAGATGATGCAATGCATAGTGAATTAACCAAGCCTGGTGTGCTGGGGCCCTGTGGGATTCCAGTGGTTCCACAGCCCAGAAGTGGTCTTAAGTGTTACTTTCCAAACTGGCAAAGAACTTGAGGCAAATCTTAGCTACTAGTCTGAGAGATGGAGCAGAGGATGGAAACAGGGGACCACTGGGGAATTTAGTATCCGTTCACCAACGCTGCCTTGCCCTATTTTCTAGAGTGTGTCCAGGTTCAGATTCCTAAATTACAGACAGAGCTATAGCTTTCATATTACTGGGAGACATGTTTGTTAAGGTATGTACGTCAAGTTACCAAGAGCTGGTTCTAAAATTCAGCACCAACCCACCCATCCAGTGGTCTTCCCAGCTCCCAATCAAGCCAGGAGGAAGGAATCAGAGGGGTTTTCCAAGAGCAATTCCTCCTTTTTTCCTCTCTCCCCACCTCTATTTTTAAAATCCCTCCTCTCCCAGCCCTCTTCTCTCTGCTATGGAAGCACGGCAAGGACTGCACCTAAGATTCCTGAGCCCATACAGACGCCTTGCCCTCCTGATCTGCCATGATGGGGAAGACAGCAGGGCGACCACTAGCCCCTTCTCTTTGATTCCTTTCCTCCCCAAATCTGCAGACCCCTGTTCTCTCCTCTCTTCCCCGCCCAAACCAACTCTCCCTGGGAGCTATCCTCCTCTGCCAGCCTGAGATTAGAGAGCAGACCTGAGGACTGACTTCTCAGAGACTTCTAGAAATGAGCAAACTAGAGGGCAGAGGGGTCTTTTCTCAATACCAGGTCTTTTGAGGATGAAAGAAAAAGCCATGGTCGGCCGCGGAATGTTGTACAGTCGAGTGTGACTTCTGAGGGAACCTGTGCAGCAAAGGAGTGTTTAGGGATTGCAGACCAAGCGTTCCTAAAAGACCCAGATTCCTTGGTGTCCAGCTCTTTCTCATTCTCTGCCAAGACAGCTGCACTCTCCTTGGCCGCATCCCTCTGGCTCAGACAGTGACAGAACGCAGGTCTCCCGGTCCCACTCGCTCCCCGGACACACATACACACCCACGTACACATATGTACACACGCATGTACAGACACAAACCATCTTTAGTTGGTGTTATTTTGCTAGGAAACAGGAACTAAAAGCATATTATCCGTCTCATCCTTGATCGAAAATGAAATACTGATATCCAGGCAGCAAAAAGGGCGAGCGCAGGTAGAGATGGAACATGACCTTGGCATTCAGAAGTCCACTTAGGTTCAGCATACAAGGGCCCAATCCTTTAGGGGTGTCTGTGTGTGTGTGCTGGAAGGAGACACAGCAGTCCGGCCTGCGTGCGACCCACCTCCTCCACCCTGCAGTCTCTGGCATGCTACTGGGACGCATGCCAGCAAATTCCCTGCAGCCAGGGCCTGCTCTGCTTCTCCCCTCCTCCACCGCAGGCTCCCCTAACCAAGACCCTGCCCCTGCCCCTCCCCCTGACGTCACGGACATGCTCCTTGTGCCCTGGAACCCGTGGAAAGTCTAGACTCGGTGAGGGTCCGGAGAGGAAAGGAGACTCCCCACAGCAGAGGGACCTGACTTGAAGCTTAATTCTAAGAGTCACTCTCTTGGTGTAAGACGTCCTTTCTCGCACATGCTCACAGGTGTTACAGCTTGAAAAGCAGCACACTTTCATGGCAGTCAGAGGACAGCGCAAGAGTTCTGTCAATAAGGGTTTCTGTCAGCTCCACATTCTCCCAGTAAAGAACTCAATTATCTGGGGGGACAAGACATAGTACAGAAGAGAGAAGAGGAACAAAACACCCGAAGGCAAACGAGCATCAAACCGGAAGTAGGATTTAGAATTAAGGGGGCTTGCTGGATCCCGGGCAGAAAGGGGGCTCACGGAGCAGACTTAGTTAGGAGCAGACTTAGTTAGCAAGCTCGGTCTGAAATACGAGCATTCCGAAGGAACAGGGTACTGCTGATTCCTTGATGTTAGCTAGAGAGACCCCTCTGAGACTAAGCCTAGGGTCATTTATTCCCCCAGCCAGGAAATCAATGCGCTTCCCAGCAGGTAAGTGAAGATATGGCGGCGGTCTCAGAGTACAGACTTTTAGCAACCACATCTTTCTTTCTCTCCCTCAGGCCCAATATCTGTCGCCTGTTTATGGATTAGTGGGGAAAAAAATGATTTTTTTTTTTTTTTTTTTTTTTTTTAAGGAAAGGTGCAAGCAGGAATGAAGGCGAGTAGACAGATAAGCAGGGAGACAGAAAGCATTTTCATTTTGTTTTTATGTAGGTGTTCACACTAGCTGTTTCCCTACTACCACCACCACCCCTACCCGGGACTCAAATTCAGGAGCATATGGTCTGCGCAACTTCGGAGGAGATTGACCTCACCGTTACTAGACCAGGGCGCTCGGGTTTAGTCGAATTTAATACCTTCCTGTTTCTTTAAATTTTAAAACAATACCTGTGCTATATTAAAACAACTTCGTGCTTATGAAGTATCAATAGCCAACTACACGCTCAGCTGTACACCCTAAGTAAACAACGCAAGGTGGCTTTTTTTCTTTTAAGAATGTAATCATACTCTCCATTTTAATGCAACTTGAGTCTTAGGACCCATAGATTTAACTCGCCCTTGGAAATAATGCAAGTCTTATATTAAAAAACCATTCATTGACCTCTCTTATTTATCTATAGGCTCCCGGATCTGGTGGGTTTTTGTTTGTTTTGTTTTTAGCGAATTCTGCCGCACTACAGTGCAGGCGTCAGGCCTGGGGCTGGGTCCTGGAGGTGGACTGCATCTTCGCGCGGCGACAGACACAAAGCCCAGCCTCTGAGGTCAGGGCTGTCGGCCAGGCCCCGCCTCCGGAGCCACGGAGACCAATCAGACCCCCGAACAACCCCTCCGCCCCGCCCTCGGCTGGCCGCGACTTTCCAGGTCTCGGGTATCCGTGCGCGGTCAGGTCCCATCTCCGGCAGAAGCTCTTTCTCTTGGGATCAGCGACTGTCCCTCTGCACCCGAATCCGCGCTGCAGGGAACAGCGGAGCCAACGGTGAGTGGGGTCAGCGATGGAGTGTGACCGGGAGAGACCTGGCAGCGACAGACCACAGGCCACAGCCCCGAGCGCGGGGTGACCGAGCGGGCGTGGGGGCGACGTGGTGAAACCCGGAGAGTGGGGGTGGGTGGCGCGGGTGGGGCTCCCGCCTGTCCCCGGCGCAGGGCAGCAGGGGGTTCCACCGAGCGGATCCTTCTCTGAGTCCCCTGCAGCCCTGATACCGTCTTGCCGCAATGCTATTCGCCCTGGCTTGTCTTGACAAGGACTGCCCCGATTTTCTTCATTTTACCTGATTTTTTTTTTTTTTCCGGGAACCGCAGGGAGCCAAAGAGATTTGAGCTAACAGGACCCGTGGAAAGGATGGCCTTTCCCCTCCTAGGGGCAGGCGCTTGAATTCTGGGAAGTTGCCTCTGCACCCAGCCCCCACGTCCCCAAGTGAAGTCCTCACCTCCCCTAATGAAGTCCTCACCTCCCAGAAGTGCTCTCCAAACCTGCAGTTCTGGGCGGGGTGGGGAGGGGGGAGGTGTGGCGAGTGCCCTGAACGGTTAGTCCGGAATGCCTTTGGCCTGAAGCAGTTAAGTGCTGGGATGTACAGTTCCCGGGTAAACAGCCCCCAGCTGGCCTCTGAGTTGATGCTACCTGCAATGAATAAAATTTACCAGTCAAGGAAGCTTATTGAAAGAAGTGCAGGTCTAACTAGACATAAAGGGTAAATTGTATCTGTCTAGCTGACCACCCATCCGTCATTGCACCAGTCACCCATCCATCCATCCATCCATCCATCCATCATCCCTCCCTCCTCCACTCTTTAGTAATTGACTTCTTTTCAATACTTTGCTTTCTTTTTCGCTCTGGTTTTATTTTCTTAATTTATTAATAAATGATATGTGAAACATCTAAGAATGGTTCAAAGAATAATGAAGTGAATATCTGATCATCACCTAAGTGGAGACATAGGACATTCCTATAAATTTAAAAAACCCTCTGTCTCCCAACTAATAACTATGGTTCTCCCTTCCCTGAGAAGTGACATCTCCTGATTTTCGTATTAATCATTTCCTAACTTTTCTTTATAGTTCTGCTATTTGTATGTATATTCTAAAAACACACACTTATGTTTGCTTTTGGTGTTTTTCACTTTCATGTTAATGGTATTATAGTTTCTAAATTTCTGAGATTAACCCTTGTTGATGATTATTCATTTTTACTGTTTATGGTGCGACTATGCTTTAATTTATCCATTTTACTGATGGCAGAAAGTTGGGTTGTTGCTGGTCTGGAAGATGTATTAGTTATTATGTATGCTGTGCAACAAATTATCCCAACACTTGGCCACTTAAGACAAAACAAAACAAAATAACTTCTGTTATTTCCGTTTCTGTGGGTCAGTAATCCAGGAGGAGCTGAATTGGGATTCTGACTCAGTATCTCTCAAGGAGCTGACTGGCTGGAGTCAACTGAAGCCTGAAGTTGAAGGCGACCCCTTCCATCCGTAAAGGGTTATATACAGGCTTCTTGACCTCACTGGCTCTGGTTGAACACATCAGTTCTCTGACCGTGGGCCTCTGTCTAGGAGCTAGTCACAATGTGGTGCCTTGCTTCTCCTTGTTAAAAAGAAAGATGAAAGCCAGGCTCTTTTTGTAACCCAGTCTCCACAGTGAAATTCCATCAGTTCTACCATCTTCTGTTCATTACAAGTGAGTCACCAATTCCAGTCCACATTCAAAGAGAAGTTACACAAGAGCTTGCATATGCAGAGGCAGTGATGATTGGGGGTCATTTTGAAGGTTACCTACTGTGAAGAATATGAACAATGGTGTCCTCAAAATTCTTGTGCATGCGTTCTGGTTCACTGGCACAGATTTCTTGAAGTATACAGCTAGGTATAGAATTACTGGGTTATAGGATTGGTGTATGTTCAACTTTTATTAGGTTATTTGTAAGCTGTTGAGCTAGTGTTGAGCTAGTTTGCACCCCCTCCAGCAACAGCTGAGAGAGTTCCTGTTCCTCATAATTGGTAGAGCTTGCGGTTATCAAATGTCATTTTCAGCCAATCTGTCTGGCATGAAATAGCATTCCATTGTGATTTTAATTAGCTTTGCTCGGATCTCTAATGAAATTGGCTATCATTTTATGTCTGATGAGCTATTATCCTTTCTCTCTTGAAATTATGGTTCCTGTCTTCTACCCTGCTCATACCGGGTTCTCTTTTTCTTATTGACTCATTGGGAAGGTTTCTTTATATAAATCTGAACATTAATCAACCTTTTGTTAAGTGATACATGCTGCAAATATCTGCTTTCAGTTGGTGTTTAGCTTTTTTTGTCTCTCAGTGAATGAGGTTTTGAATTTTAATTTCAAGCTACTGGTGTTTTCATTTATAGTTTGTCTTTTTGAGAAATTATTTCCTAAAGATAATATGCTGAATTTGCTTTATTTTTTTTCTAGACGCGTTCATAGTTGCATTTGGCAATTAATCTTAATCCACCTGGAAATAGATTTTTATGTTGTTGTTTGTAATCATAGATTTTTTTTTAAGGATAACCAATTGCCCCAGCACCAGTGACCTCCTTGAATGAAATTTTCCACATATGCATGAATTTAAGTCCCTTACTCTTTCATTCTCTATTTGTGTAACTTGACATCAATACTAAGTTGCTTTTAACTAGGATAGTTTTATAAGAAGTTTGAAATCTGGTAGGAAATGTCCTCCCATCACTTTTTCAAGAGTGTTTTAGCAATTCTTGGACCTTCATTCTATTTTGTTTTTTTAAAGGAAAAGTGCAGGCAGGATTGAAAGCGACCAGGCAACCAGGCCAGAAGGAAAAGAGGAAGAAACATTTTTATTTATTTTATTTAGTTGTTTGTTCAACTTGTTTGTTCTCTGGCCACAGGTCTCAAACCCAGTTCTTGAACTTTGACCTTCCATATAAATACTTAGAATATACTTTCCAGGTTCTCTTATAAAAACAAATGAACTTGCTAGAATTTTGATTGATATTGCATTTATTCTGCACGTCAATTGGAGGACAAATGTCCTCTTTAAGATGAATTTTTCCAGCTATGAAACTGATATATAATACTATTTATTTAGGTCACCTTTATATTTTTTAATATTTCACAGTCTTTTTTTTTTGTTTTCCTTTGACTCATTTTTATTAAATTGATTTTCAAATACCTTATATTTTTAACTGCCATTGTAAATGTTTCCCTTTTTTTTTTTTTTTTTTTTTTTTGCAAAAGAAAAATGCAGGCAGGAATGAAGGCAAGCAGGCAGGCAGGAAGAGAGAGAGAAACACTTTATTTTTATTTTGTTCACATTGATTGTTACCCCTGACACCGGGTCTTGAACCCAGGACCTTGGGATGTATGTGGGAGTGTTCCCAGGTGTGCTAGACCACTAGGCCACCGTGGCACACCCATAAATGTTTTTCTTTATAAAATCATATTTTATGGTTTGTTGTTGCCTTTTGTATATTGATTATACATCAGACTTGGTAAGCTCCATGAATAATTCTAAATTTATCTATAGATTCTTTCCAAATTTGCTTCATTGGCTGTCATATCACCTGAAAATTATGACAATTTTGTCTTTTCCATATTCTGATCCTTATACCTTTAATTTTTTTTCATCTTATTGTCTTCTCTAGGACCTCCAATATAATGTTGAATAAAAACAGAGGAGCATCTTTTTTATCCTTAAGATAATAAAGAGTTAACCATATTAGCTTTAAATATGTCATTCATGATGATTATTTTATAAATACCTTGTTATATGATAAGAACGTTTGACTCCTTCTTTGGTAAGCACTTCCATTATGAGTAGATAATTTATTAAATGCTTCTCCTGTAGCTGTTGATTTTCTCATATAATTTTTCCTGTAAATACATTAATATTGTGAGTATAAAATTCCATTTTTAATATTACATCATTCCTGGAATAAGCCCTTCGTGATAAATATGCAATAACTTATATAGATATAGATATAAGCATTAGATATTTGATCTATAGATGTAGCAACCATTTTAGTAAAACGTTGTTTTTGGTATGTCATAAAAATAAGATGATCTCAGAAAGTTAAGAGCTTAGAAAATTAATAAGAGAAAGAAAGTCATAAAATTATAAAAAGTAATTATATGAAATATATTATAATTATATATAAATTATATTAAATTTAAAAAGTAATTAAATTAGTTAAATTTTAAAAGCTAAGTTTTTTGGAATGTGTGAGGATATAAAAGAGCTAATGAAGTAATCCAAGTTCTAGCAAAATTAATCAAAATAAGGTTATATTATTAGTAAATGGGAATAAAGTGAAATTTTTTTTTCATAATATAAGGATACAATATATGGCTACCTACTAATGCTTTTATTTGAAATTCTTAAGTTGTTCAGATACCAAATCAATTGATTGATGTTTTTCTTTCATCTTTCGATTTTAAATCTTTCTTAAGCTATGTTGTAAGTATGTATGTAGTTAACTTATCTATATTTTTTTAAACCCTAGAGTTTCATTGTTTGTTGACAATTTATAATTTATCATTGAATAATTTAGTTCAGCTATATTTATTGTAATTAGTAATATAATTAGATTTCTTTCTATCACCTTATTATTTTTTTTTTTATTGTTTTATGCTTTATCTGTCTCTTTCGTTCTTCTCTCTTTGTCCTTTGTTTTTGTTATCTATTGTACTCCTCTTCTTTGGAAAATACATGTTCTAAAGTTTTAGGTCTAATTTTTTAGGAATACTCTAGTTGTATAATACACTTGACATAACATATATTGAACATATTTGACCTAAAGCTTGTATACGTATATAAAATATATAGTGTACAATATGATGTTTGAATATACATATACATTGTGGAAATGATTACCAAAATGCAGTTAATACCATTGATTACCTCACATAGTTTACCTTTTACTGAATGAAAAAATTGAGATCTACTTTCTTAACAAATTTCAAGTCTGTAATATAGTATTATTAACTGTAGTCACTGTGCTATACATTAGATCTCCAGAATTTATTCAGCTGATATATCTGAAACTTTGCAATCTTGGAGCAAAATTTCCCCATTTCCCCCATGCCCTGCCCTCTAGTAACTACCATACTGCTCTTTGCTCTGTCAATTCCACTTACCTTTTTTCAGTTCTCACACATAAGCAAGATCATACAGTATTTGTCTTTGTATCATTTCAAGACAGCATGATACCCTCAAGGTTCATTTGTCACAAGTGGCAAGGTTTCCTTCTTTTTTAAATAGTTGTATAATTTCCATTGTGTGTGTAGAGAGTTAGGTAGATAGATAGATACTGACATCCCTTCATCCGTTTGACGGACACCAGGTTGCTGTCTCCAGGTATTGTTTACTCCATATCTGAATAACGCTGCAGTGAACATGGAGATGCAGATATCACTTCCAGACACTGGTTTCCTTTCCTTTGAATATACACCCACAAGCAGGGTCACCAGATCATATGCTAGTTTTATTTTAATTTTTTTTTTTCAATCAAGGAAAGGTGCAGGCAGGAATGAAGGTGAGTAGACAGGCAAGTAGGAAAAGAGAGGAGGAAGAAGCATTTTATTTATTTTTATTTAGTTGTTCTTAGTGGCTGTTCCTCCCAGACATGGGACTTGAACCCAGGGGTACGTGACCTTTGCTCCTTCAGAGGCTTTGACCTAACCACTATGCCACCAGGGTGCACTTATTTTTAGTTTTTTTAGGGATCTCTATACTGTTTTCTATGACAGTGGCACCAACTCATTACACCAGCAGTGCACAAGAGTTCCTTTTCTCCACATCCTCTGCGACATCTGCTGCCTTTTGTCTTTGTAAAATGGCCCTTCTAGCAGGTGTGGTGATGTCCTTTACTTGCATTTCCCTGACAATTAGTAAACTTTAGTATCTTTTCATATACTCACTGGCCATTTGTATGTATTCTTTTGAGAATTATCTATTCATATCTTTTGCACACTCTTAATTGGACTATTTTCTTGTTATTGAGTTGAGTTTCTTATATATATTTTTACGTTAACCCCTTATTAAATTTATGGTTTGCAAGTATTTTCTCCCATTCCTTATTGTCCCTTTATTCTACTGATTATTTCCTTGGCTATGTAGATACTTTTTAGTTTGATTTAGTTTTACTTGTTTGTTTTTTTATTTTGGCTTTTTTGACCTGTGCTTTTGGGATCATATCCCAAAAAAAAATCCAAAAAAGCAATAATAAAAACAACTATCGCCCCTATGAACATGAGGGAGCCTTTTCTTATACCTTCTAGCAACTTTAAGTTTCAGGTCTGACATTTAAGTTTTTAATTCTTTTTGAGTTCGTTTTTGTACATGTCTTGAGATAAGAATCTCGTTTCATTTTTCTTTGTGAGGATCCAATCTCATTTTTCTTCAGGTATTTCAAAACCATTTGTTGAAGAGACTCCTTTCTCCATTGTGTGTTCTTTGAACCTTTGTTAGAGATCAGTTGAACATAAATGTATGGGATTGTTTATGGGCTCTGTTCCATTGATCTGTATGTCTGTTTCATTTAAGTACATACAATTTTGACATACATGCAAAGCTACCATAGCCTTTAGAATAGTTTGAGATCAAGCACTGTTATGCATCTAATTTTATTCTTTCTGAAAATGGTCTTTGCTGTTCAAGTTCTTTTGTGGTTCCATTTAAATTTCAGAATTTCTTTTCCTATGGAAAATGCCACTGGAATTTTGATACCCATCATGTTGAATCTGTAGATAGCTTTGGATAGTATGGATATTTTAATATTAATTCTTCCAATCCATGAGCAATTCATTACCCGTATCTTTAATTTTTTCCATCACTGTTTTATAGTTTTCAGTGTACAGATCTTTCACTTCCTTGATTAAATTGTTTCCTAAGTATTTTCTTTTATTTATTAATTGATTGGTTGATTAATGCTTTGGTAAATGGAATTATTTTCTGTTTTTTAAAGGAAAGGTACAGGCAGGACTGAAGGTGAGTAGGCAGGCAGACAGGAAGAGGGAGGACAAAGAAGAATTTTTATTTCATTTTTATTTAGTTGTTCACACTGGTTGTTTCCCTCTGGACCTGCAAATTGAAACCAGGGGTCTGTGCCTACACTTTCAGAGGCGATTAATCCAACTGCTACTCCACGAGGGCCTGCCAAATGCAGTTATTTTCTCAGTCTCCTTTCCAATACTGCATTGTTAGTATATAGAGACACATGATTTTTGTATGTTGATTTCACATCCTCCAACCATACTGAATCCATTTACTAGTTACAAGAGTCTATATTAGTAGAGTCTTTAGAGTTTTCCGTATGTAAGATCATTTCATCTGCCATCAGGGCCATTTAACTGCTTCCTTTCCATTCTTTTTCTTGCCTAAGTGCTCTGGCTAGCACTTCTCATATTATGCTGAAAAGAAGTGTTAAGAGTAAGTCCTCTTGTCCCTGATCTTAGAAAAAAATATTTTAGGTTTTCACTTTTGAGTATAATGGAGGCTTGTTTTGTATAATCTTTATTATGTTGAGGTATATTCTTTCTATGTGCAATGTATTGAGCTTTTTGTCAGGAAGGGATATTATGTTTTACCAAAAGCTTTTTCTATATCTACTAATATAATCACATGATTTTTATCCTTAATTTTGTTAGTGTGGTGTATCACATTTATTGATTTGCAGATGGTGAACCATTCTTGTATCAATGAAATAAATCCCATTTGATCATGATGTCTGATCCTTTTAATGTACTGTTGAATTCAATTTGGCAATATTTTGCTGAGGATTTTTGCTTCAATGTTCACTAGGAATGTTGGCCTGTTGTTTTTTTCTCTCACAGTGCCCTTTTCTGGCTTTAGTATCAGGATAAGGGTAGGACTCAAAGAGTGCTGTACATTTTAAGTAGTTTCTTTTCATTAGCTCCCATCTTGCAGGTATTATTTTCTTATTTTATATTTTATTTTTATATGCTTTTGTCTCACGGACATGAACTAGCCAATATTTATTTATAGCTGCTGATGTATTCACTCTTTCCAATATTCCCTGTTCCCTCCCTCAGTGTATGCTCCTAGATGAAATAATTTTCTTTAATCCTAAATAATTCCTTTTCATAATACTTATTATGTATTGGCAACAAATTTGTTCAGTTATTATTTATCTAAAACTGCCTTTATTTGGCCTTCATTTTAAAGGAATTTTTCGCTATGCAGGGAATATAAGAGTTTTAGGTTAGCAGATCATTTCTTTTTTTTTCCTTTTCCATCAAAGCAATTCCACTGTGTTCTGGTTTCCATCATTTCTTTTGGAAAGCCAACTGCATTAATGTTCCTTTGAATGGAAAGTTTTCGTTATCTCTGGCTGATTTTCAGATTACCTCTCTGAATTTCTTTTTGAGTAGATTGTGCCTTCATGTAGTTTTATTTGCTTTAATTTTTATGGGAGAATGTAGAAATTTTTTTCAGTCTGAGTTTTTATGTTTTCATCTTTTTAAGGGAATTTTCAGGCATTAATTATTAACATACTTGCTGCTCTCTTCTTCTGGGATTCTAAATACACACATGCCAGAACTTTTTGCTCTCTCTTCTAATTCTAGTATAGGCTTTCTATACCTTTTCCATCTCTTCATCCTTCATTCTAAAGGAGGATTGTAAATTTTTCCCTGAAAATATATACTGAGAGCATTTCTCAAGGTCTGATTTAAACTCATTCTTTTAAAGAGCTACATAATATTTTGTCATATGGGTTTTTAGTCAGTTGTTCATTCCCATGTTACTGAGTATTTGCAGGACTTAATATTTCAGAGTTATTTCAGTGTTTTGGGGATTGTGTCGTAGTCTCCATTACTCAGGACAGGCATTAGAAAGAATGACGAACTCTAGAGGAAGAGAAATCAGGAAGATTATAGGATTTAAAATTGAACTATTAATGTGGAGTCTGAATCAGAGAAAAAGAAGATAAAATCAGTTGAAATTTGGTGAGGTATTAAAGAAGAACAGAAGGCTTAATGGAGAAAATATATAGAAAATAGGAGAAAGCTTACTATGCAAGAACTTTGCATTTTGATCTGTTTTCTACTTAAGCTGCTGTTTCTGTGAGGAACAAGCCTAGTATTGCCTTCCTGACTTCATGTCCATCGTTTGCCCATCCAAGTGGGCATTACAGAGAACTTGTTAGGGCCACATGCAGGGAGAATCTGAGCAAGAATGCACACGGCTCTTGACTTACACTTACTCTGGTTTGGTGGCTTGTGGTGAAACCCAGAAGTAACAAGGACATTGCTCTATCCTCTTTACCACTAAGCTCATGTTCCCATGGCAGGAGGTTCCAGCCAAGACAGTTTTGTGGTTGGGGAGATAGCTTTTTCTGGTTTCTTTCCAGGAACAGTTTAGTCTGAGGATACCGCCATAGGTCCTGGGTGAGGGTTAAGAAATGGGAATGTATAACAACCCTGAAAATCTTTCAGGCCTGGTGGTCAGACATAAAAATGGATACATGTTTTTTTCTGCCGGATTCTAAAGTTTGAGCTCACCCAGTTAAAGCAGCAGGTCCAGATTTAAGACAGGACCTGATCAGGCGTCAAGTCTGGTCCTGGCTCAAAAGTCAAGTGTGGAACCACCCTCTTTCTTACTTAAAATGAAACAGCACTAAAAACAACCTTCATGAAGCCCTCACATAGGGCAAAATCATATTTCTGGAGTGGTCACTCCCAGCTGGTTGAGCAGTGACCTTTTTCTTTTTTAGTTGATTAAATCTATTCTGATCACAAAATAAGGCACATTACTATAGAAACGTTAACGGAGCATATGAAGAAAAAAATATAAGGAATCTCCTGTCTGAAGTAACTGATCCTAATAGCTTCAGATATGTCTTTCTATTATTTCTCTAAATAAGAATATGAATGTATTTTAAAGTTTTTCCTGCAGTCAAACTCTTCAGTGTGAAGCCACATTAAATATGTGTTATCACTTTAAATATAAATAAAACATAAATATTACCAGAGGGATGGGAAGGAGGAAGGGGATGGAATTACTATATTGGTGGTGATGGGTGCAAGAACTCTGATGGCGAGTGTAATATCCTGAAACTCATACAGCACTGTAAGAAAAATTACTAAATAAATGTATTCTTAAAAATATAGAAAGACAAAGCCTGACTTCCGGCAGCTATACATAGATTTAACTCATCCTTGGAAACAGTTGTGTATTATTTTATATGAAGATCTATCACTATTTATCAAATACTCTCTTGAAATATAGTCTCCCAGTTTTTTTGTGTTGTTTTATAACGAATTACCCTGCCGCACTCGAGGGCGGGCGTCAGGTTTGGGTCTCTATTCTGGATGCTGGGCGGTAACTTTGCACAGAAGCTGACACAAAGCCGGGCCGCTGCAGTCGGGGAGGTCGGCCAGGCTCCGCCCCTACAGCCACAGTGGCCAATCAACTCCGGGGACGGCCCCTCCGCCCCGCCCCCTCAGAGCCGCAGCCCACCTCTGTGGCGAGCCTCCCACCACCGCCTCTGCCAGGTTTCAGATGCTCTGGCTGTCTACGGTCTTCTGGCGCGTCTCTGCTGAACTGTCCCTTCCCCCTCCAAAGTAGCCTGGTGTGGGAATTGCTGGACGACGGGTGAGTATTGTCCAGAGATTTCTGGAACCATCCGGAGCAGGCCCGGATCCACCGACCGACTTCGCAGAGGCTGCGATGGGAGAGTGAGGGACAACCCTGCCCGGGTCCCCAGAGAACTTGGGAGGGAGGCGCCTGTGGGACCTAACGAGTGGTGGGTTTGGGGGCCTGAGACCCTTGGGCCTAAGGCGGCTGATGACTTTCCTAGAGGATTTCCTGCGGTGTCTCCTTGTCTGTTTTGGTTTTTGCTTTTTTACAGCACTCTGGCCCTATTTCTTGCTGCATTTCTTCTCCTTTAACCTATCCTTCAACAGTCAAATATTTTTTCCTTTTCGAAATATTTTTCATAATGAAATATTTCAAAACTGCTGATACGTACATAAAATACCAGATTTCCCCAATGCTGACATTTTAGAACCTTTGCCTCAAACCTGTCCCTCCACCAAGCCACAAAACCCAACTGTTAAAACCTTTTCCCTCACCAAGTCTCTTGCCCCCATCCTCAGAGGTAAGTTAGGTTGTAACTTCCCCATGTGTGTCTATCATTTTGTTTCTTTGTGCGCAATATAGACATTTTTGTTTTGAGGGGTTTTGATTTTTTTTTTAATTGTTATGAAGCTCAGGGTCTGCATTTCAGACCCTACGAGCCTTCGGCAATTAAATCACCAGTCCTTGTTTTTGAAAACTCTGAGCCCTGGAGAAGATGAAGGACAAACTCCTTACTCGTATGGTCTTTGGAGGGCAGAAATCTGGTTTTAAGTTCTCTTGATTTCTGTTTCCCCGGCGTTTCCTCTGGAACCCTCGCCACTGAGCTCACCTGCCACGTGCCCCTGTTGATTACTGTTCATGTCATTCTATTGGTGATAGGGGGTTGAAGGGAGATGGAGAAACTAATTCATAGACTCCGTATGAGTTCCAGACATTGGTCTAAGAACTTTGCAATCATCATTACCCAATATAAGCCTCATAATAAATCTGTAATAGAGGTACTAATTTTACTGTCCCCATTGTACAGGAAATGAAACCGAGGCACAGAGGAATTAAGTAGCTTGCACAAAGTCACTGGTGCTGATGCAGGTCTGGGCTCCTCACCACTGCAGGACCCTACATGTCACACGCTGGAGCAGCACCCAGCAAGGTGAACACCCCACACAGAGTAGGATTGCAAAATTTTTAGAGGAGAGAAATTGGATTCGAAATATGCACCGAAGAATAAATTTCATTACCTGTTGTTTGAAGTATTATTAATTTAGTGAAGACTCACCTGTAGCGATGCAAATAATGCAGAGCTGTTCCTCAGATCAAACGAGATGAACAGGTAGAGATGTCTCCCACCAATATGCAAATAGACGTGGCAGCTTTTTGTTATCAAAGTGAAAGCATGTACAATTTCTACAGTTTCGTTTTTCCCTTGGCTATCCATGTACCAAGGCACACCTCACCACACACACCCCAAAACGGTGATGGAAGCTCTTGAAAGGAATTGAATAATATTCCATAGAATGTGTTAAGCCTTTTCCTTATTGACTAGTCAGAGAAGTTTGTCTTTAATAAAACGCTCGTCCAAACAATCTGGATGGGGGGACCCCCGCGGTGCTGAGCCCACTGGGCCTGTGACACAAAGAAGCTCAGTCCCTGGCCAAGCGCCGCCTCTCGGGGGCCCGAAGGGGCCCGGAAGAAGTGGGGAGGAGGAGACTCCTCTGGAAACCCTTCCTCTGCTCGCTCTGGTTCTCCGGGCTACTGCCTCGGTGGCCGGAGCGCTCCCTGTGCGCCCAGCCCTGCCCCCTCCAGCTGCCCCCGTGGAACTTGCAGGCCGCCTGGTGAGTGGCCCTTTCCGACGCCTCGCAGTCGGGGTAAGGGCAACCGGCGACGGATCGGTCTGGGGGCGGGGCGGGAGGCCGGGGCGTCGGGGGCGCGGGCGGACCTGCTAGCGGGTGCGTCGGGAGACCCGCCATCCCTGAGTCAAGGACCCGACCCCTCGCTGTTCGTGTCCCCATTCGTGTAGGTGATTGATGGATGCTCCCGGGCTCCGCAACGCCCCTGCGGCATAGCTGCTCCTCTCCGGCTGCTGACATCTGTGTGTGTGTTTGCTCGCTTTGTGTGAGTTAACAGAGGCCTGACCTGGGGAAACACAGTCTAAGTCCTAAGCCGCAGCTTTATCGGATGAGAATCCCTTTACCCAGGGAGGAGCAGGAATTGTGCTGGGCCACTCAGGGAGCTGGTGGAAAAGCATCATTTCTGTCCTACTGCCCTTTGGTATTTGCAAACATAGGCTCCGAGACTGAGGTCCGTCACCCAGTCGCATTGGCTGGCCTCTTGGAGACTGGAGAGAGAGGGAGAGGGAGGGAGAGAGAGT